>JAXCEF010000389.1:0-53207 GCA_037178605.1 Colletotrichum euphorbiae
GTAATTATAGAGTAATCCCTCACCTAATATCTATAAAATATTATAATGCCTAAGAAAGCCCTCACTTCTATTAAGTTAGTATAGGCAACCTCTTTATAGATCTTGACTATCTTTACTTCCTCTAAACGACATCCATTAGTGCCACAAATATAGCCAACAATCATCACTACTTCCTAGGCCCATTACAACTTAACGACAGCTACTATACACTCTACTAGCTCTAAATTAATAAGCATATTATCCACATTCTTCAAATATTCCTAAATAAATCTATAAATACCTAGATAAAGCTAAATCTCTTAATTATTATACCTAGAAGTTAGCTCTTTAATTATAATATTATCTAGGAACGCTTTTTAGCAGTAGGGTATAAGATTATATAAGATCCTAATTATAATTCTAATAAACTATATAATTAAATTTATAGCTCCTTAAGGAAGAATATATATCTATAGTAAGCTAATTAGTAACATAAATATTATTATATCTCTGCTTTTAATATTAAGGGGGACTTAGTTATAACCTAAAAAGAAATCTAATAGAGATAATAATTAATAGATTAAAAAGTCTTCTAAAAACTTATCTACTAAAGGTAGTAAAGCTATATCTCAAATCGTAACGCTATTTAACTTAGTCGCTAAGTTAATTAGTCTTATATTAAAGTCCTTTTTATATATAAAAAAGAAAGCATTACAGTAGGATATATAACTTCCTTCTAGGATTCCCTTATTAAGTCTATCCTTTAGAATAGTAATAATATCCCTTTCTAACCCCTTTAGAATAGGGATTCCTTTCGCTTACTAGGCCTTATGAGGCATAGTTTAAATTATCTGCGGAGGGGCACTAGAAGGGTGAATAGAGGTATAGTAATCAAAATCCCAGGCTAGAGCCTTTTCCCTTATATCTAGAATTATAGCGAGGAGCTTCTTTTTATTTAATAGTAAATAGTTAATAGTCTTAAGTACTACTTCTAGTTAGGCTTTTATAAGTTATAATCTAGCTTTAATTATTAAAAACTTTAGTATATATAGGCCTGTAAATAGGGCATTTAGGTTTATAACTATAGTCTTTTTAGCTCTTAACTATACCTTTAGCTTCTACTCTAGGTCCCCATCTAGTATTAAGCTATTTATTATAGTATTATCTACTAGTTAAACCTTCTTGTTCTTTATCTTATATAGAGTACTAATATCTTCTATAGGTTGAGTTTTTACTTTATCTACCTTAGAAGAGTCAAAAGGGTTACTATTAAGTAAGATAGTATTTATTAAGGCAATAGATTTAAGTCCATACTAATAAAGTTCTTTACGCTTTTCCCTCTACCTCATTCTCTTATTTATCTTCTTTATAAGCCTGCAAATACAGTATTTATAATTAGGGCTATAGTCCCCACATTCTCTTATGCGTCTAGTACTTATTATTATATTATAGATAATATCTAGTTTAGGAGTAACTTCCTATTAAATTATAATCTTAACAATCTTATTGAAAATACTACTAAATTTATTAAAAACCATAATAACCTCTTCATCTAGTAATAGTTATTATTATATATCTTCTAGTATATCGTTAGGGTTAACTCTTTATTATATTGCTTTAATATCTTCGCGAGCTCTAATTGAATTCAGCATTATATCCAGCTCTTCTTCACCTTCAACTTCACCCCTCTTAGATTCCCCCATAAACTCCAAGCCTGCTACTATAATAGGTCTTCTCGTAATAGCTTCTAGTTTTTTAAATAATAGGATAACTAGGGGGATATAAGGGCGAGTTAGCGCTAGGATAAAATAAATTAATCTATTTCAGCAATAATCTCTGGAAAGCAAGTAGTTAAATCTCCAGTATAAAAAGATAGTAGGATATTAATCTTAATATTCCCAGACCAAAAGACTCTAACTATCTAGTTCTACGCATAGTCCAAGGTTATTCTGGTCTTCAGAATAAAAGGGGCCCTAAATATAAGATCCTTATTATAGGAGTTCTTAGGGAAAATGTAGAAGCTAATATTTTAGATTACACTATTACTAATATAGATATTATCTATAATTACGCCTGCAAATTAAGTCCTTTATTCTTTATTAGTAATCCGTCTTATACCTATATTAATCTTAACTATATTATCCCATAAACCTAGTTATCAAACATAACTTTTACTAATGAAGTTAATAGCTGAGCTACTATTCATAATGCCTCTAATCAGGAAATTCCCAGACCTACATAAAGTAATTATAATCTACTAATAGGTTATAATAAAATCAAAAACTATAATCTATCTTAGTAGTAGAAGCAGTTTAGTATCTTACTCTTCTATAATAGTATTTATTTTAAAGATAGAATTAATAGTTTAGATATTAAAGTCTATATACTTAGTCTGTAAACACTTGCTTAAAGCCTTAATAGTAGTTATAGATAAGGTGAGCTCCTTTATAGAGGCTTTATCCTAATGATTTATTTATTCCTCTAATTCTTTAGTACTAGATCTAGTCTTATTAAACTAGTTAATAAGTAATATATCTGCTGGAATAAAGACCTTATAGGCCTTTATATTATATCTATCTTCATACTTATTATTTATAGCTTTAGCAGTATTATAGATAGTATTATCCTAATTAGGCTAGTTTTTACATAAGAAGGCTTTAGGAACCGCAACCTTCCTATTCAACCTTTTGCTATATAGTTCCATAGCAAGCGCGCAGCTATTTTAAGTATTAGTGTCATTAATCAAGGGCTTATCTTCTGTCTCCTCTGTCTCAGTAGGAACTTAGTCTTCAGCTAGCTCTTCAGTAGTATCTAGGAGAGTAATATCATTATCTTTATTATTAAATAGCTCTTTAACCCTACTAATAATATAAATAAGAGGGTCCTAAACTATTAGTGGGTCTACTAATTGTGAGGCTTATTAGATATAAGTGTTATAGAGTTTATTATAATAGCTTAAACGCCTTGACCTTTCTGCTGCTATAATGTCCTCTACTAGGTTAATAAATTAGTATTTTAGCTGAGCTAAAGAGAGTAGTATTAATAAAATTATATAATTATATCGTTATTTTCCCTTAATTCGCAGACCTAATAGGCTAACTAAACTAAGCCCTATTATAATTAACAATATAAGCAACTTCTCCTAGTAGATAGGGCTACTACTTTGATACTAATCTGCTTATTGCTATAGCGCAACTTAAGTAAGATTCTTTATTAATTACAATATACTTAAAGATCATCTATCTATCTATTAACTTTACGTTTTAACTCTCATTAATAATACTAGTCTTAACTTTAGCTGGGGAGTTAAGGGTTCTAATATAGTAATAAGGTGCTATATAATAGTAAATCCCGTTTTAGCTTGCTAAAAGAGCTTTAGTATAGATACTAATAATATAATTAATAGCGCTATAAACCTAATAGTATCTAGTAGCCTAGAAGAAATTATATCTTAAGGTGCTATCTAACTGCTAGTAGCTATCTTAGTAGCTACCTTAATACCTATTGCAGTAGCTACCTCTGCCTCTTCTCCCGAAATCTTGGGCTTATTAATAACTACCTCAATAGCCTCCTTAAAAGCCTTAATTCTAACTATACTAGTAGGATTACTACTAATATTAGGTTTGCAAATTATCTTAGGATTATTAATTATACGCTTTAGTAGCCTCTATAGCGTTTAGGTTGGAAGTAATATCCCCTTAACTAGTAACTCTCCTAATAAGAGCTAAAATATCTATTTTATAGTTAGCCCTATTAATATTAAGGGTTCTAAAGTTTTCTACTAGGGCGTTAATAATAGAGCTTACTATTTAGGCTACTAAAGGCTCCTTAGTCTTTTTCTTTAACCTAGTTAAAATTGTCTTTAAAGGAATAAGTAAGGTTATTATAGGCTAAGGTTTAATAAGGCCTAATAACTACTAAAGTTCTTATTAAGTAATGCACTATCTAATAGGGGCATTTTTAACTACTATCCACTACTTTAAAATAACTTTAGTAAGTTTATAGTCTAACTCTCAAGCCACAGCTTTTATAGCTCTCTTAGAGGGGTAATGGTAAGCAACCTAAATAAGCTTAGCATTAGTAAGATTTGGGTATCCTCGCTAGACAGTATGCTAATAAAGCTGGCGAATAGTAGCAATTAAGGCTATAACTAGGGAAGGATTATTATCTTTAATATGAGGTCCTATAACAAGGTTTCTGAGGTCCGCATTTAGATCCTATTAAGTCTTTAGGTCTATAAATCTAAATTAGTGAATACGTTTCTCCTTAGCTTTAGCCTAGGTCTTAGCTTTATTAATATATAATCACACTATATCTCTATAGTTAGTAGAACTATATATATAGACTTCGTTCTTTATACCCTTATTAACCTTATAATGTAGTTTTAAAAGGCTTTTATACTCTATAAGGAAGTTTGAGATACTAGTTCTAATAAACTTAGGCGCTCTAGTTAAATAGGGAGTTATTATAGTAATAGTAGAACGCTTTATGAGGATATCCGCTAGGATAGCAAAGTCCTAGTTAGTATAACACCTTATTAACGTGCTAAAAGGGCTTGAGGAGGCTAGGTTAGGCACTAAGTCGAGATTCGCAGGCCTATCCTTACTATCCTCAGAGACTAGTTTATTTAAAGCGTAAGATTATATCTTGCTAAATAAAGAGCCTAGAAACTATTCTTCAGGCTGCTTCTCTTTACTAGAAGAGGACTTAGTATCCGGGTTATTAGAATAAGAAGTAGATATATTATTTATAGGTCTATAAATACTATATTAATTATGTTTAAGTATTATTAAGTAATTATGTATTAAATCATTATGAGATATTACTAAGTAGATAAATTAATATAATTTCCTAACATCTTTAAAGGTAAAGGGGGTAATAGTAGGTCTTCTAGATAATATAATAAAAGGTAATAAAAAAGGAAAGGAATATAAATAAATATAGAAAGGCTTTATGGCCTTAGTCTTGCTACCTAAATAGTAATCCCACTCTAAGTCTTAATATTTAAATTAGGGAAGTCTTCCCTAGTGAGGCTCCTATCTCAAAATCTTATAGCTCACTATATTAAAATACTTTATATATTAGTATACTTGCTCTTAATACTCTAAGCTATATTAAAATAGATTTATTAGTATTTTTTTACTAATCTAGTTAATCTCGCTTCACTTATCAGCTCAGTAAGACTACTATTTCTCCTATATTAGTTTTATCTACGGCTTTGTAGCTATCTCAGCTATAATAGACTAATTAAAAAAACTAGTAGTAAATAAAGGTGTTTAAGAAAGAGAGAGAGATATAAGAGAGGAAAAAGAAAAAATAGTTAGTTCTTGCTAAAATACTAAAAGAAGAGAGGATTTCAGGGTCTTTATAATTCCCATTAACTTTTCAAAAGAACGCTCAGCTATAGTAATCCCTCTATAGGCCAATAGGTCTGCATATCGCCTATTCTCCTCTATCTAGCTCTCATTTATATATTATATTATTATTTCTTTATTTCTTTATAGCAGCCAGATATCGCAATCGTCTAGAAAAGGAGTATATACGTGTTAGTATATATTATAACAGCAGGACGTCCAGACGTGACGACAGCACACCACTCTCTTAGAAACCTTTGAGGGTCGTGGCAAAAAGCAAACAGATCCGCCTCTAGGCACTATTAGGAAGAGCAGGAGCCCAGTAGGGACTACAAAGATAGCAAATAACACAACACTACCCACAAAAGAATAGGAATAATAAAAGTAGGCTTAAAAGATACGCATAGCGATTCGCAGATCTAATCAGAAAGAATGCGAAGAATTAGGCTTGAAATAAAAGAGATATCGTAGAACTTATATATTAGATTATTAGGGTATAAGCCTCTTGAGGCTATAAAGACTATGGATAATAGTGATGATAATAATGATAATGATGAAAAAGAATATGCAGGAGGTCCTTCCGCTCCTCCTCTCTCCGCATCGCAATCTTCCGTTTTTAGACCCCATTAACAGTGGGCCTGCTAACTGAACAGCCAAGCCATCCTGTCCCATCCCAGTGGGTAGTGGTGTTATGCTATATTAGGCCTGTGAATATAGTCACGTGACGTACGCACGTATATATAATATTGTATCTCGCAGAGCGCCTATCCTGCCACTCCATAGGTTATGGGGTTATTATAACACTATTAGTCTTTTCTTTTGTAGCCAGGCGCGCTGTAACCTATATAAAACAATATAAAAACGAAGTTATTTATAGATCCCAAAACGATCTACACTAAATCCTTCTCGAGGCCTTTCTCTATACCTTTGTTGCTACCTTAGATAGCTATTATAGCCCTCAATCTATACCTCTATCGCCACCTTTAGTGGCGTAGCTATCGGCCTCCATAGCGGAGATATTATGGCCCTTATGGCCCTTCTCTTGCCGTATTACTTATCCCTCTATTTAAATTATCGCTATATTACTATTAATAAACTGCTTCAGAGATAGATTTGGGCTCCGTTTAGTAAAGGTATTAGCTAGGTTATTATCCCTATTGACTTACCTTATCTTATATATCTCTTATTGCTGATATAACTAATAAAGTGCTGTTATGTTAATTATTAGGCGCTTCTCCTTTACCGTGCTAAGCTTTACGAGGTATTTATACAATAAATACGAGTTAGTATAGATGATAGTGGGGATAGTAGGCTTTTTTAAGCATATAGTGATCTTTTGTAGTTTGGTGGCGATAGTATAGGCTAAATCTGCGCTAGTCACTATACTATAGACCTCAGAGGCTAGAACACTTTATATAACCCTTTTGTACTTTATTTAGCTGAAGTGGATATTATTGCTAGTTATTATGAAGGTATTATTATTATTAGCTACAGCCTTATTAGTAATAACTAAAATAAATCCGATTTATGGAGATAGGTTAGTATTATTAGTAAAAGACCTATCTATAAATATAAGGAGTTTTACTATAGCTAGGTTAATAGGCATAAAGGTTAAGCCTTAATTAAGGTTCTTTTTTTGCTTTTTGAGGTAATAATTGAGGGCTTTTTATTCTCTGTAATGGGATCTTAATGCTAAGCTATAGCAGATAGGTTGAAATAAGCCTCAAGTTAGTAAATAGAGGCGATATATACTCCTCTTGCCCTTTGCTAAATATATTATTATTTCTATTTATTTGGGGATACCTTTAGGTTAATTAGCTTAATCTTAGACCTTTGCCTTTTTTAGCGAAGAGTAAGACTACTATCTTTGCCTAAAATAATAATATTACTATACAACATTAGTAGGAATGTATACAGTGGGGTGTCAAAAGTATCGGCCACCCCACTACCACTTTACGCCTCGACGCGTCCTCCCACAATTATCCCTCAACCTGCTAACTACTACAACTTTTGTATATGGAGGCTAATTTACGCGCATTTGGTACTAATTATCAGCAAGTCGAAGTACTTGCGATGAACTTACTCAATTCGAGCGCGTCGCAATCACTACGGCCTTCTACTGCGGCTAAAGTAAGGCCTCTATTGCTGACGCGTTTAACTGCTCCCGCAGTACTATTACCCGTACTCTCGAACGTTACGAAAAACACTATACTTTTGATTTAGGAAGTTGCGAAGGCTGTCCCTCTATACTAACGCGTCGAGAGAAGCGTACTCTAGTGCGCGCTGCTAAAAAGGATCATCGTTGCACCTACTAGAGCCTTCTTATGGTCATGTCTACTCCAGTCTCTCTCAGCACTATCAAGAGGACTCTCCGCACGTCAGGATACTGAAAATAGAGGGCTATGAAGCGGCCCTTTATTATAAAGGAAGTAGTAGCTAAGCGGCTTGAATTTATGCTAGAGTGGCTACCTAAAGTTGAAGAATTGATATTTATATATCCTTTCTTATTTATACCCTCTATATTACTATATAAGCTAATATATTGCGATCTAGAGTTAGTTCTCTAATGAGTCCTCCTGCTAAAATAATATATCTGCGCCTATTAAATAGGTATTTAGGCTACTTTATGAGCGCTGGCGGCCCGATTTTATTAACCTTAAGAGTTATATAAAAGCGAATATATTTATTATGGTATGGGCTATAATATAGAGGGATAGCTATAGTAAATTAGTCTTTCTCAACTGCGGTTTGGAGTCATTATATAATAGCTATATAGCTAATAGTTATATTAGCTGCTTAGAGGAAGGATTACTCCCTAGTTATAATAATACGCGCTATTTCATCTAAGATAACGCCCCTATCTATATGGCAGAATGGATGAAGCAGTGGATGTTCACAAAGGGCATAAGCTGGATCGACTAGCCCCTATATTCGCCTGATCTTAACCCTATTGAGCACTGTTGGCGGATGATGAAGATAAACCTTTGGAAGATGTTCCCTGAAGCTATTTAACTTCAAAAAAACGAGCTTGATATTAATGAATTTAAGCGGCAAATTGAGGTGGTATGGAAGGCTATCCCTCAGGGCCGGATTCGGCGGCTAATTGATTCACTGCTGCGGCGACTTGAAGCAGTTCGCAAAGCTAAGGGATGGGATATAAGATACTAAAGAGCTACTTTTTAGCTATAAATCGAATATATTTTCATCATAACCCGCATAGTAGTAGCTTTGTAATCTGCTCTTGAAGTGAATGGGTTAGAATGCGGGTGGCTGGGAAACTAGTGGGGTGGCCGATACTTTTGACACCCCACTGTAGTTAATTTACTACTTAGCTTTAGTAGTGAAATTAGTCCTTTTAAGCTCTATATCCTCTTATTAGGAGAACTTTAGTATAGATAGCTTAATAGTATTATTAGTTTATATACTAATAATACTAAAATAGCTATTTTTGGCTATTAAAGAAATTAATAAGTATAGGTTAAAAATAATTATTCTATCTTAAGATTCTTTCTATAGTAGCTGCTATATATAGCCTAATAATAGGTGCTAGCCTCTATAATACTATATAATAGTTTGATAATTCTTATGATGCGATTTTTGGGGTATTTGCTATAAATCTCTTTTAGTAAGTCTGTAAAAATCAACCTATTAAGCTCTATTTATAATTAGATATATACTTATGGGATATTATAGAGATATAGTGTATAGTCTTCTTTCATAAGTAATAGAGCAATAGTAAATAAAAGTTATTAGCTAGCCTGCTGGATAGTAGGGGATTAGGTAAGTATAGAGGCTTTTTTATTATTATTATAGCCCTGAATAATAAGTCTTGACTTCTTATAAAGCTAATTAGTACTTTTACTTTTTACTTTGTGGACTATATGGAACTTGAAGATATAGTATTAGCTATAGGTTGTGGCGTTATATAGGATAATTTTAAAAACACTACGCCGCTGAAGTGCGGTTATTTCTATAGTTAATAAGGCTAAAAAAGTGTCTCTAGGTGTTTTCATAATCTTACCTTTATATAGTTATATAGTGAGGTTATAATTTATTCGCTCCTTTATAGTTAAAAATATTATAGTATTGCTAAATTTATTAGTAAGTGCTTGGGCGGTAGTAGCTATAAAAGTAGCTGTTATGGGCCTCTATTCTGCTCTTTTATCTGCTATTCTTATACTTCTATGTGTTAGGCTTGCTAGCGATGTTTCTTGGACTTATTCTTCTTTGTTTGGGTGGCCTTGGCGGCGTGGGATTGGGTCTGTGAATCTCTCTGGTAATAGTATGTTAGGACCTCTATTATTATCTAGTCCTGTTATCTATTTAGCTTTTAGGTCTAGAGGAGGCGGTGTGGCCTTGTTATGATTAGAGTAGTGCTATAGGCGAGTAACTATCAATTAGAATATCTAGGGCTTTTGATGTAGCTTGAGAGTGCAGGTTTTGCTATTAATAGTGAGGAGTCTATATAGCCCTTATTAGCCCTTCTTTTTATAGTAGACCTAGATAAGGGATAGTAGTAGTAGCTAAAGAGTTAGTGCTATATCTAGGCTATTATAGTTGGTGAGGGTATTAGTAAGCTAGCGGGAGGCCTAGTGCTTCTAGAGGTCTTCTATTACCCTTTATATAGTGGTGGCCTATTACTAGAGGTCTAGAGATAGGGGTGGATTATTGTTAATCTGGGGGTAGGTGCTAAAGGTAAGTAGTGTAGGTATTAGGCTATTAGGCTCTATAGTATTATTAATAGCCTTCGTAGCTATTTAAAGAATAATCTCATAGTCTATGTTAGGTAGAGTTTTATAGATAATTATATATACCCTCTATAATATAGTATAATATTACTTAACTTTACTAATAGAGTTATAGGCCTTAACTAGTACATTAGTAGTAGTTATTAAAAGCAACTAAAGAGTACTTCGCTACTCTAATAAAGTGAAATTATTGCTAGTATTAGTAATAGTAATATTTAGTAGGCTGAAGTAAGTATAGATCTAGTATTATTTGAAGGCATTAAGTATTATCAACATAGATAAATGTTTTAGGAACTTTGCTATATTAAAAGCAGTTATAGTATTAATGCTATAGAGTACTAGGCGCTCTTTAAGGTATATAATATTAATAACTATAGCATAGTTAAAGTTATAGTTATCTCTAATTATGAACTTAAATTAATTTAGCGCCCTTATATTAAATTAGTAGCGCTAATAAAACTTAACAAGATATTTAAGTAGGTATAGTTTGGCTTAGTAACTAGCTTACTAAAGGATTTTATGAAGTTAGTAGACTAATAGATAGCTAAAATATTAATGGAGCTTTTATAATTTAGCCTCTATGAGGTTATTATAGGCTAAAACCTTCTCTATCTCTAATAATAGCTATAAGTAGCTCTATTTATATATAATAGGTATAATAAAGTTACTCTATTATAAGTAGGTTTAAAAGTTATTAAAGTATATATCTAACTTATTTATATCTATTAAGTAGAGTAAGAAGGGGGTATTTATAGATACTATATAGAAACCTATATCCCTAAGTAGTATAGAGATAGTTATTATCCCTATTAATCTAATAGCTCCTCCTAGCCCAAATCTTATGCTTGCCCCTTTTACTATTATAGAGTTAATTACAATATTAAGTATAATTCTCTTAAGCACCTTAAATTAGCTCTTACTAGCTATTGAAAATCCTATTGCTCCTATATTAGGGATAATGCCTTAGAAGGTCTCTAAAGAGTATCTTCATTTAAGTATAAATAATTTAATGGGTATAGGCTTAGCTAATTCTTTGAATAGATCTAACCGCATGATAGTGTAGTAGGCTGCTTAATTAAGTAATAGCCTTAAAATAGTCTTTTTATTTATAGTAGGGACTAAATAGGTACTATGGCTACCATTTAGGTCTATGAATTAGGTGAAGAATATGTTATGCTACTCCTCTTTAGACTTACAATTATTATAGTAGTCCCTAGTCTTAATAAGTAATTGGAAATATATCTTAATCTCCTTATTCTTATTATTATTTGCCGCTAAATTATTAGTTATTCCTTTTATAGCCCCCTCATAGTAAGTTAGGAACTACTAGTAGGCTGCGTTTAACTTATTAAGTGCTTATAGGTTATTTTGCTATTATAAGTATACCTCCTCCTTCTTTTTTTGCGTGTGGTTGCTTCAATGGCATCCAGGCTCTTTGTAAATATAGTATTCTATATCTGATTGCTATTGTTTTAAGCTGCTTTTGTAGTCTCTCTGTGGCTTAGGTCTTCCAAATCTATTATTTTAACCCTTGCTATTATATTTATAATCTATGTAGTACTACGTAGCGTAATATTGAGTTTATAGTGCTTAACTATTTGTAAATATAATTATATCATTAATAGTAACTTTAAGTTATTTATAGAGGCTTTTGAGGTCTTTAATAGGTATATAATAGCTTATTTATACTCCTTAATCCCTTAGTAGCCTTAAAGGAGTTAATTATATAGTATCTTATTACTTGAGTATGCTTTATTAAGTACTAGCTAAGTTAATATGAGGGTATTAATTAGGGTATCTAAGGCCTCTAATTTAGACTTTAAGGAATAGTCTATTATAATTAATATGAGGGTAGTATTATTCTATATCATAAGATAGGCTTAGATAGACTCTTAAGTCTTAAAGCGTCCCTTAAGCTTATTGATAATTTAGGTGCTATTTAGATAAGGGTATTGTTGGTTTCACACGGGGTGGGTGACAGTACGCGCGCGTAGCCCTAATATGTATTGTTCGTATTAAAGCTATTCTGTAGTGCGAGTGTGTGTGTAAGAGTCTAAGATATAAATAGCTGTGTGGGAAGTAGTGTTGTGCTATATTGGGCCTGCGAATATGGTTACATGACGTACGCACGTATATATAATATTATATCTCGCAGAGTGCCCATCCTGCTACTCCATGGGTTATGGGGTTATTGCGATAGGTATAGATAGTAAAAGCTCTCATAATAGTATTTTAGTGCCCTTCTTTTAAGTATTATTGGGAAGGCTGCTGGGGTTTAGTTCTTTATAATACCTATCTTTTTATAAGTATCTTAAAACATCTATAGTTTTGGCTTAAGAATATCTATACCTTCGCTACTATACTTTACCTCATTAGTATATATTTTAGCTAGGTCTGCGATTTAGTGCATTAATAGGTGTTGTGCTATTATTTTGTCCTATCGTGTTGATTATAGTGGTTTAGGTAGGGGTAATGCTATTAATAGGGTCTCTATTGTTTAGCTCTTAGCGATCCTCTTATAGCTCTTCTGTAGTAGGTTACCTTATGGATAGGACTGGTCGATCCTCTTGCGGTCCTTTTGTAATAAGTTAACTTATTAATTGAGCTAGGCTAGTAGCTATAGCTAATACTCTTATTAGTATTATAATATTATTGTTCTAGAAGTTAGTAATATCTCTACTAAACTCTTCTCTATTTTAGGTTTTTATAAATATAGTATTCCTCTTAATCTGCTTATTTATTTCCCTAGTGGTCTAAAAGTAGAAGTCTTTCTAGATTGTAATATTATATATATAGTCTGTAATATGTGATGTATCTTAGGCAATATAAATACTATAGTCTATGAGATGCTAGTAGAGCTTCCTCATAGCTGCTGGGGTCCCTTTTTAGAAAAGCTTAACGGGTAGGCCTGCGAAGTCCACCGTGAATTCTATCTATACGTCTTTACTAAAGAGTCTATTGCATTAATATATTTCTATATAGTTTATAATCTTTATAGTTACTTATCTTCTAGTAGTATTATTATTACAACTAATATCTTAGCCCTAGTTTTCCTCATCTACTAGAGCCTTATATTTCAATAGTATTAGTAGCTCTATAATAAGTTTGAGTAGTTAACTTAGTAGTATTAGTATTTCTAAAGATCCCTTAGGAGTATTTATTTATAGCTATTTAGCTAGTAGTAGTAGCACTAGTATTATGGGTCCTAGATTTACTATTATATATAAATAAGGTGTAGTTATTTATTTAAAGAATTAATAGCATAATTATATATAGTTTCTTCTAGTAATTCTGCCTCTCCTTATCCTTAGCAATAGGTATTAATAGGAGGTAGTAATGATAATAAGTAGTCCTTATGTAAAGTAGACGCTTATAATATATACGTTGATATTATTTTATTATTATTTAGCGTTTCTACTAGCTAGGTATTATATTATATATTGAATAATGCACTATTTGAGGCTTACTATCTTATTTAACCGTAACTTACATATTAGAGTTAAATTAATATACTGTTCTTTTTAATAACGTGAGGGCCTCAGGAGAGTTAGTTATTATATAGAGGTTAACTATTAAAATACTAGCAGACTTCTTTTATAGTTATCTTTCTATTTAAGAGTCTCATAGTGTTATTTTGCTATATAGTAGTAATAATAGTAATAGTTGCGTAGTTATACAATGAACGCAAGGGTTAAAAGCATCCTTCAAAGAGGTTAGTACATATATCTGTCTGCTTATAGTATATTGATTGATCCGGGTAGTATAAAAGGGCTTTCTAGTAATAGTCTTCTCGTGGGTTTAATATATTAAACTAATTATTAACTAAGAAAGAGCTTTTATCTCTTTAAGTAGTAACCATACTAATCTATAGTTTTTTAGTATAGCTGTGAGTGGCATAATAATAAAGTTAGCCACTGATTAGTATTGGTTTGCATACGGGTAGAGAAATAGTACGCGCGGGTAGCCCTAATACGTATTAATCATATTAAAGCTATTCTGAAGTGCGAGTATGTGTAAGTCTAAGATACAGACTGGCTATTTGGGCAGTAGTGTTGTGCTATATTGGGCCTGCGAATATAGTCACGTGACGTATGCATGTATATATGATATTATATCTCGCATAGCCACCATTCTGCTACTCTATGAGTTACAGAGTTATTGCGACAAGTATAATAAGAGATAAGTATATATAATAATTGTTAAGGCGCGTAATAGATTTTTGTGTGTGTGAAAGATTAACTTATAGTTATTTATATATAGTATTCTAAGTAGAAAAAGAGGGAAAGTCTGAAGGCTGCGCGTAATAAAGAGATATTTATACTTACGCACTAAGGCCGCCTTTTTGAGCAGTTAGCTACCCTCTATAGTAGTTAACTACTATTTATAATAGTTAGCCGCTATTCTACTACTCTTTTATACCTACATTATTATTAGCTAAGTTATATAATAGCAGTTACAAACGCTATAAATATCGCAAGGAATACTAAGAGCTTATTCCTTATTTATTTTAGGCCTTTAGGGCTATTTCAAATATAGTTATTTTATTTTAATATGTATTTAAAAATAGTCATAGCTGCGTGCAGTATATCATGAGAATATAATAGCATCTGCAGTTGCAGCTGAGGGGTATATTGCGATATAGCACCACAGTACTAGCAGCCCTGCGTAGCTTCCCCGCAGCCCTGCGTGGCTGTAGTAGCTTGCAGTGTGGCTACACACTTATATAAGCCACTCTGCTGCCTATTTCACTGCCCTTCGCGCGCAACTATCTCTAAATAAGACAGTTGCCTTCTACAACTCGCCCTTACCCCTACCTACAGGCTCGTGACAAATATGTAGTATATTATGATCCTTAAGTCTATTTGAGATTATAAGGGAATAATTAGGCTATTCTTTTGTTGAAAGCTTAGGGTCTATTTTTTCTCTTTCCTTTCTCTTTTGTTTTACTGCCTAGAAGTGTGGATTACCATCTTTTGAATCTATTTAGAATAGTAATAGAAATAATTAGAGCTAGGTAGTAAATATAATAGCTAGTTTTATTTTCTTTTAGGTTTTCTTTTTCTTAGTTAGCACTCTAATTAAGAAGGACTATATATATATATTAAGGTCTAACTAGAATGACTAGGAGAGAGAGAGCTATACTTATATATGTATATACTACATTATACCCAAAGATAACTTTCCTATACTTATTTTACTATTTATCTTATTCCTTTTTAATCAGATAGCTAGCTACCTTAAGCTTATTTATAGGGTATTATATTACTTTAATAAGGTATACTTCCTAATTCCGCAATATCCTAGGGAAATCTCATTACTTAAGGAACCCTAATTATAAGTTCTTTAGCTCTATATAAGTCTCCCTCACTCTGAGGACTATCTAGTAGTAAGTTGACTTTGCTAGCGTTAGTACTAAGGGCGCACGACTCTGTCTAGGGGTTGTTTTGTGTTGGCTTTAGTAGCTGTTCTTAGCTGCCTGCTCACACGCATCCTCTGCGTTATTCCAGTATTAAACCTTATTAATGACTATAATAGTACTACAGTATCTGCTATTATAGTATCTGCTATCATAGCATCTACTATTACAGCTTCTACTATATAGTTATTAGCTTATTCTATAAGCCTTCGCCTTCTTGAATTCTTCTACTAGATTACTACTAGGCTAGATACTCTTGGGAATATGCTTAATAAGATCTTTATTCAGATTAAACTATTTAGGCTAGTCCTCTAGAAAGGCGATATAGCAGTACTAGAGAATATACTCGTCCTAGTAGTAGAGAGTATACTACCTATTACTACCTTAGTTATTATTATAAGACCTTTTATATATATTAGCTTAACTACTAGCCTTATGCTTATAGCCTCCTCCTCGTTACTAAAACTTAGGGTTATTATCTTTAGTCTTATTATTTCTATTATTATTATTATACTCTATAGTTATAGGCCTAGGTATACCCCTCCCAGGCTTACTTCTAAAAGCAGTATCCCCAAGGCGCTAAATAGCTTCACAAATAGCTAGGAGGATATCACTAGCTTTAAGCCTATTCTCATTAGCCTTTATACCCACATTGGCTTAATAACCCCCTACCCAAGCTACTAATAATAAGTTACTTAAGATCCCATAGAAGTTATTAAACTATAGGCTTAACTACTCTATTTGAGGGACTCTAGCTACTTAGCCTTTAAAGATAGCTATATTCTATTACTTAACCTAAAGGGTAATCTCTTCTAATATAGTAATAGTTCAATTTCTTCTATTTCAAAGGACCTCTTGATATTTATATACTACAGTCTTCTTTTAGTTAATAGCTAAGCCTCTAACTCAGGCTTACAGCTTTAATACCTAACAGGCAATATCTTCTTTAGCTAAACAGCATATCTCAAGGTATTAGTAATAAATAGTATTAGCCATCTAGTCCTATATTATAGTAACATTTCTAATATACCCAGAATAAACCTTTTTCTCCTCCGCATATTAAATTATTATACTATTACAGAACTTTATCTCTTTTTTCTTAAAGTTACAAATAGTATTCTCTTTATTAATAGGAGCTGCTATATTATTGCTTGCTATTTGAGTGCTAGTGCTTAGGTAGGATCTTATAATAAGCCTCTCATTAGGAAGATTGGGTTTCATGACGGCGTTACTAAGCGACGGCTTATCGGTCTTACTTAGGTCAATATAGTGCTATGTTTCAACTCTAGAGGCGCAAGCTTCCAGCTAGTTAATATATAATATCTAATCCTTCAGACTATTAAGCTAGATCTTCATAATAGCCTCATCAGCAGAGGGCTTAAGACATATTAGGAGGCATTATAGGTAGTAGGTTAGGTCTGCGAATATATAGTTAAAGTAGTTAATTCAAATAATAAATACAATTAATAATAGTTAGCAATTAAGCGCGCTGTCCGGTCGCAATAGCTTCAAATCAATTAACGATGCGTATGAGACTCTTGATTATCGGACTTACGCGTCAATTGGGTCAAAATTCGTGTGTATATTTCGTAAGTTCTCTAACACAAAGGTCTCCACCAAAATCTCTGCTAGATACCGGTACCCACAATCCGGCTATCGGTCGGGACGGATTTCGGGTCAAATCGGCATACGCCCAGTTCAGCATAGGCCCAGTTCGACAAGTACACGGGTGCGGAATCGAAATACCACCAGACCATGTGCCTCCTTTTATGCTTGCAGTCCTGCGCTCATCAGTCCAGTCTTACAAGGCACACGGACAGAGAGTTCACAAGGAGATATTCGATAGTCATCAGTTCGAGTGCCCCTGAGAGCTTGCGGCAAGATCTGGATCTCTCCACTTATCTCAAACAAGTCTGACTGGAGCAACCACGTGGCTAAGCAGCACGGCAAGTTGAACGCACCCAACTATATATATATCGACGGCGTCAGAGGCCGTAGGGCCAGTCAGGTGCCTGATTCGCAACATTGTCTTCAGCTCCGATCGAGCGATTAGGAGGCACCTCCGGGAATTCCATCAACCGCTGGGACTTTTTTAGCCAAACTTTTTCCTGACCGGAGTGTGCTCGGGAATCTACAGATCTCGGCGGGTGCGGGTTTCGAGCAAATAAGTGGCTATAACGGTCGTAAGGGCAGCATTAGCAACAAAATCAGCTCACAGGCGCGTCCCCATTGACATTCGTATCGAAAGCAATCAAGATATAACTGGGAGTCTGCAGAAGCATCGGTGCTTCCATGCAGGCACGAGATACCCAACGGCATGGCATGTAAGGGCTTGGCGAGGCGGCTGCTGGGTTGGATAAAACAACTTCACGCACAGAATGTGTCACAGTCCTAACTGTGGACCTGTCCAAAGTGGAGAGAAAGACAAAGAGAACCCGAACGTAACCAGGCCAAACCAGACCGGCGTGCGTGTCCTGCCTAGCCATAATACATCCGATGACTGACTTGAAATACCGCCTAGATCTGATGGCCATCCTTCACAGCGTTAGCATAAGTCACGGCTGATAGCAACAAGGGCACGAGTGAGGATGAGTTCGTCTGTAGTGCGCTGGACGGATAGAGATACAACCATTCCCCAGAATAGGCTTTCTATACTATATGTGGACTACGCACTTACTTGTCTTATTACAAAGACGTAAAACCTATTTTAGCAGGGCCTTCATCAACCTAGCAGGGGAAAAGTATACAGTATTAGAGCCTATGACGGATTAGGCCCCTGCTTTAGTGGATTCTGCGTTAAATGAGATTCTACACCTCTCCCGGGGTTTTAGATATAGCTTGGGCAGGGGCCCACTATTAAGATGGCCATTCTGCCTATTTGCTGACATAAACAGTGGGACACTAGCCACGCTAACATTTGAAACCCCGGTGAAAGTGTATAGTAGACTCTGGCAGAGCGTTCTGGGTATTGAGTCATGCTAGTTTGAACTTGAATATAGTACACCTATTGCGGCATGCTATATGATATAGTATTCGTAGATTAGTACGGTTCTTGCGGTCCATCTATAGCTGTGACTAACTTCGGTTCCAGATTCGACACCCACTCTTTTGCAGGGACATTTTAATTCACTTATGCCTCTTGCAAACTTCCGAATAAGTGACGTAGTAACAGCAAAACACCCCAGCTTAGTAACCAAGATAACTCAAGAGTTATTTTAATTACGAGTGGGTTAGGGCAACTAGCTGTGGCATAAAGCAAAAGATTTAGTAATGATGCCTCTGTTACCCCCCCTTTTCCATACTATATAGTTATGCTGACTGTAAAAGTAGGATTGAGAAACCCTGCACGCACTTATAGCCCGAACCAGCCGGCAAATGCTAGTTAGTATTAACTCTCCTTCGCTCTGCGAGATATCCCGCAGTGGAAGGCATTCGCAAGTTCCCAGCTAGCACCGCAAGGAGGTGAGAGTTATTACTAGCCCATATCTGTTATTACATGATCCCAAATATCCTTTGGTCCTCCTACACTACTGTATATCTGATTCTCATCCCCTTCGAGCTAATTTAACCTACTCCACTCTACCCCTACCTGAGACACGGATGCGATGCTAAATCAAGAGAAAGCAAATTAGAGAACACTGCGCATGGTTCGGTAGCTGGCTTCTTATTGGTCTTAACTTAGTTCAGCTGACATTAGTAAGGTTCCAAAATTCATCAGAGATAAATGCAAAGTTTCAGGTCATATATAAAACCGCAGTTCTCTCCATTGTTATGATAATGGAAGTAGCGGATTCTATAAGACCCATTTCACTAATAGCCTCACTATCTTTATTATTCTCTTTCTCAGTTGACAACTATGAAGTTCTCTGTCCTTACCTCTCTGCTAGTGCAGGCTATACCTACAATTGCTCTTGGGGCCTACTGCAACGGTGGATGGGGTGTCCCAAGCGGTCTTAGTTGTGCTGTATGTTTAAATCTCATATATGTAAAACAGTATGATGACTGATAATAATGTCCTTTAGGGAAAAGGCGCTAATTCCTACTGTGTGAGTAGTATGTTCTCTGCTGAGGAATTATTTCTAAGTATTGCCAAAGTGCGCCGTCAAACAATCTGCAGATTTCCCAATTTACCGAGGAAAATGTTTCCTCCCGCAGAACCGTGAGGGGGATGATGCAATTTCGTACTGCGGATATGGAAATGGTGTTGCTGTAAGTTCCTATTCGTCATTCCACATACATCTACTTGACTGCTAATAAGCTTCATCTGAAGGACATCCGATGTGTAAGTAACTACTCGCTAGCTACGGGAAACTAATGTCTGCTAATTCTTCCTTCAGTGCGACTGAGCTGTTTGAGAATGTTATTGTCAAATCGACCTTTTGGAATTTACGGACTTTGCGGAGTTACGCGGAGGATGAGCCCGAGCACGGAAGGAGATTGTCGAACTGGGCGTACGCCGATGGGCGTATGCCGATTTGACCCGAAATCCGTCCCAACCGATAGCTGGATTGTGGGTACCTATATCTAGCAGAGATTTTGGTGGAGACCTTTGTACCTCAGAACTTACGAAATACACACACCGATTTTCACCCAATTGACGCGCAAAGTCCGACAATTAAGAGTCTCATACGCATCGTTATCCGATTTTAAAGCTATTGCGACCGGACAACGCGTCGAATTGCACCTAAAATATTTTCAACCATACATTCGCAGACCTAACCTACTCTTCGCCACCCTCTGAAGGCCTACAATGCCTCCCAATATGTCCAAGGCCTCTGCTGATGAGGCTATCACGAAGATCCAGCTGAATAGTCTGAAGGATTGGATATCATGGATTAATCAGCTGGAGGCTCGCGCCTCTAGAGTCGAATTATAGCACTATATTGATCTAAGTAAGACCGATAAGCTATCGCTTAGTGACGCCGTCACAAAACCCAACCTTCTAGATATAAGGCTCATTATTAGGGCCTACCCAAGCACTCGCACTAACTCAACCCCTACTAATAAAGAGGATACTATTCGTAACTTTAAAGAGAAAGAGATGAAGTTCTATAATACTATAATAACCCAATATATAGAGGAGAAGAAGATATACTCTAAGCATATCAGAAACGTCGCCACAATACAGGACTAGATATCTAATACTATCTATCGCTTATACCTCAAGACTTACTACTTAGTAAAAGAAGATATTGCTACTTAGGTATTAAAGCTCCAGGCCCTAGTTATCAGCTTAGTTATCAATCAAAAAAAGGCTATAGTATATAAGTATAAAGATATCCTTTTAAATAGGAAAAATCAAACTATTACTACACAAGAAGAAATCACCCTTTAGATCAAGCAATAGGATATAGCTATCTTCAAAAGCTAAGCAGCAAAAGTCCCTCAAATAGAGCAGTTAAGCTTATAGTTTAATAACTACTATAGGGTCTTAATTAACTCTCTTTTAGCTACCTAAATTAGAGGTTATTAAGCCCTTATAGGCATAAAGGCTAATAAAGATAAGCTTAAGGCTAGTAATATCCTCCTAGCTACCCATAAAGCTATTTAGCAACTTATAGAGACAGCCTTTAGAAGCAAGCCTGGGAGGGGCATATTTAGGCCTACTACAGTAGATATCAACAATAAAAACTCCAAAGATAATAACCCCAAGCATCAGCAAAGAGGAGGAGGCTATAAGCATAAGGCTAGCAGCCAATAAGACTTATATAATAAGAAGCCTCGCCAAAACGACCGCAGCAATAATAAGTAGTATGCTCTCTACTACTATAAGGGACATACTCTCTAGCGCTACTATATCGCCTTTCTAGAAGACTAGCCCGAATAGTTTAGCCTTAATAAAAACCTTATTAACTGCATTATTAAGAGGATCTAGCCTAGTAGTAATTTAGTAGAGGAATTTAAAAAGGCAAAGACTTATTAATTAGGTTAATAACTATATAGTAGCTATAATAGCAGATATAGGGGGACTATTATAGTAATTAATAAAGTTTAATACTCCCTCTTTTCCTCAGTCCTACTTAATACTAGAGCGACGATATATATATTTAATGATCTATTACGATTTATTAACCTTCAATTAGCCTCTCATAGCGATTTCATTATCGCTAGGACCTTAAGGGCTACTATTAATAGCTGGGGGTCTATAGACCTTCAGCTTTAAGGCCCTAGAGGGCTGCTAATAACCCTTCAACTCAACAACGTGGCATATTACGAAAATCTTACTACCAGCCTCATATCCATACAACTGCTTCAAAAGAAGGGTATGTAGTGGGATATAAGACCTAGCGACCCTGATCAAAACTGCCTCCAACGAAGAGATTACACCTATATAGCGGAGATATTCAATATCAACCAACAGCATCTACTCAAGTATCATCCACATAAGGGGGCGATTATTATCCCTACGGGGTTCGTGGTGATGGCTACAATTAATAGCCACAAATCCACCACCCCTCCAGACGAGATACGTGAACATCCTCTTCGCCAAAAGTATAATTCTTTAACTATTCGCAGACCTCTTCAAGGTTTAATGCTATTATAGCATCAACATATTAGCTATTGCAGCCTAGAACCCTTATAATAGCTACCTGAGGCCACAAGAGGTATTCATATCAATAATAACAACAAGCCTATTAAGACTATTAAGTGCGACTATTGCGCTATAGCGAAGATAACAAGACAGGTCCGCCAAGCCCCAAGAGAGTCAGTAATATTATTAAAACCTAGCAAAAGGATCGCTATTAACTTCCATAACTATAATAAGGGATATAGAGGGTATATATTAGCAGCTATTATAGCGGATAGAGCCTCAGGCTTCGCCTGGGACTTCTACCTAGCTAACTAAATAAGCAAATCCCTCATCTAAGTAGTAGATAAAGTTATATTAATTATTAATATATAGTATAAGACTAAGGTCTAGGTTATTAAGGCTAATAACGAGATACTTTAATACCTAAGAGTTGTAGCAAGGCTTAAAAGCAAGAGTATTTAAATAGAGCTATCCGCTCCAAATACGCAAGCCCAAAATGGAGGCGCCGAAAGGATTGCTGCCATTATTAAGCAAAACTCCCGCTCCCTACAACTCTCAGCCTCACTACCTATAGTGCTATAGCCCGAAATCATAAAAGCAGCTACCTACCTATATAACTAGACGCCACAAAAACAGCAAAAAGGCTAGAAGACGCCTTATGAGATACTTTATAAAACGTTAAAAGAGGGTTTTATAGTACCTAACCTAACCTATCTTCAAGCATATAGTAGTAAGTCTTTTATAATAACTTCAGACGCCCAACTTCATCAAAATCGACGCTAGCAACTAGCTGCAAAAGCCTAGATTAGCTACCTCATTAGTTATACTACCTCAAATAGCTATAGGATTTAGAACCCTCTAAAAGGAGAGGTTATCACTACTTAAGACGTCCTTTTCAATAAAGAGGCTATTTTTAATAGCTAAATAGATACCCGCCACAATAACTTCAAAGATATAACCCTAGAGGAGATCCAAAATCACTATACTATGCTCCTTAACCTGAGAACTACTATTTAGAGCGACTCTAAAGCTATTGCAGACCTAAATAATAACCCACAACATATAGAAGATAAAAACAACTAAACAAATAGTAAAGTATTAGCACTAGAGCTAGTTTATAGCTATTCTCAAGCAAAATTTGCTCTGCTACTAACTCCCCTATAGTCCCCCAAATCAATATTCTTCCAAGTACTTAAGGAAGGTATTCACGCTAACCTTAATATAAGGGGGCATATCTCAGCAGTTTCTAATAATACTAACCTAAGTTCAGACTTTTATTTAAAAGTTAGTGTCACTACGAGGACTTTATATAAGGCAGTCTTCTTAGGCTATGCCACTAATAAATCTTATATAAGGGTAAAACCTAGTGAACCCAATATTTATTACTTGCCCCGTGTAAGCGAACCTGATATTTATTACTTGCCCTATATAAGTGAACCCAATATATATTACATGCCTCATGTATATAAAACTAACGATAGTCAAAGGTCTTCAGCGTGGTCTAATCAACCCGTTAATCCTTTGTCGAGCAGCTATAAGCCTGCCCGAGATATGATAATAAGGCTACTATTCCCAGCCCCAGAAGTAACAACTTTAGGGATAAATCCAAAGTAGTAAAATACCTACTGGAAGTTATTACTAAAGTTGCCCTCATCACACGTCAAACTATAAAATCACCCCATGGGGGCTGAGTTTATCCAGGCTGAAGAGAGTTATCTCTAGAGCCACTAAATATCCCAATCTTAGTTAGTAGTATCGCAAAAGACTGCGAAGGGTCACAAGGCCCTTAGATGCTACTAGATATATACCTATAAGCTAAATAAGTATAGTAAGCTTCTGAAAGTTAAGGCGAGACTTATAGTAAGAGGCGATTAATAGCCTCACGACCTTCGCAATACCTATGCTGCCACATTAGCTGGGATGTCGTTCAGGACCCTCATCGCTATTGCCAACCGATTTAACATAGATCTAATCTAATATAACGCTATTAATACCTTTATATATACTAACCTTAATGAAGAGGTCTATATAGAGATGCCGCTAGGGTATTGAGAGCCTAGAAGAGTACTCAAGCTGCTGAAGGCCCTATATAGGCTTTGCAGATCCCCTCTCTTATAGTAGTAACACCTCAAAAAGGGTCTAAATACCCTCAATTTTGAGTAGATACCTAGCGAAAACTACTATTAGTGCTATAGTAAGGTCTTATTCTTCTTCTATATTAATAACTGCATCATAGCGTATCCCCCTAAAGATCGCAGTTATACCACCTCCCTAATTAAATAACTATAGAAATAATACTATCTCGAGGGTAGTCAAGACCTATATTAGTACCTAGGGATTAAAGTCCTTTAAGATCATCTAAATAAGAGGCTATAGCTATTATAGTCAGTATTTATCAATAAGTTAATAAAACTACTAAATAACCACGTTAATACTAACTCATAATATAATACCCTAATAGCTACTAAAAAGCTATTACTATATAAAGAGTAAGCAACGCCTCAAGAGATTCAGCTATATCAACAAAAGGTCGGATCGCTACTATATGCTACTATTATAACCAGACCCAATATCACTTTTATAGTTAGTTATCTTGCGAGATTTAACTAAAACCCTAGCCTAAAACACCACTAAGCCGCTAATCAGGCTATATAATACCTACTAAAAATAAAAAGGCTCTATCTCAAGTATAGAGTAAAGGATACTAATGGGTTAGAGGTGGCTTCAGACGCCAGTTTCGCAGATAATTTGATAGACTGAAAGAGCTCTTAAGCCTTCGCAATGAAGCTATTCGGAGGGATGATCGCTTGGAGGGCTAACAAATAACAAACAGTCACAACTTCCACTACAGAAGCAGAGCTTTTGGCCCTATCGCAGGCTATAAAGGAAGGACTATTCGTAAGTCGGCTAATAACCGCCTTACGGGTAAGCCTCCCTCCTGGAGGAGAGCCTTCCTATACAGTCGATCAGCCTCACAATAGCCTCAAGGTGGTTATCTAATACGATAATACCCAAACAATACAGCTAGTAACCCAAGAGATCATCCAACTACAAACTAAGTTACGCCACATTAATATCCACAACCTTTAGCTACAATAAGAGATTCAGGATAACTATATAGAGGTTATTTACACCCGATCAGCCAAAATAATAGCAGACGGGATAACGAAGGCCCTAGCAGCCGCCTCCTTCGCTACCTTTATTAGCCAACTTAATCTCACAGATAAGAGCAACCTTCTTACAGATAATAGGCATACTAAATTGGAGGCTGAACAGGCTAAAATGGCTCTATAAACGGCATCACTCTTTCCTACCCACTAGGAGGTTTTAACGAGCACAACGGGAGGGATTTAAAGCAATAGATATACCCTCAAATAGGCTATATACAAAAGAGCCTCCAAGTAGGGGATTTGAGATTTACAAAAGTGGCTATTTTGGCTATTTAGGCCATTTAGGCCATTTTAACCAGTTTATCCAGTTTGGACCCTTTGGGCACCAACCTGAGGGGGCGTGTCGAACTGGGCGTACGCCGATGGGCGTATGCCGATTTGACCCAAAATCCGTCCCAACCAATAGCTGGATTGTGGGTACCTGTATCTAGCAGAGATTTTGGTGGAGACCTTTATACCTCAGAACTTACGAAATACACACACCGATTTTCACCCAATTGACGCGCAAAGTCCGACAGAGATATGGTCCAATAGCACGTCATCCACTTTGGGCGCAATTAGGCGGAAAAATCGCAGGGATTCACGTTAAGGGATTTCAGAGGATAACACACACAATACACTATTATTTTAATTATACCATACGATTCGACAGTTATAGCTTAATTGAGTAGGTATTAGGACGTTAGTTAGCAGGTCCTTACTGCAGAGCAGTTAAGGAGTACATACAATCAACATCAATTAGTTTAAATACTATCCAATACTATTATCACATTGTTCCTTCACTTATATATATATATAGACATATATATATGCTATAGTAATTTATTATGCCCTGGCTAAGCTATGAAGGACTCTTATGAGTATCTACTTTGTGTCTATTTTCGTTCACATCCTGCCGTATCGAAATAGACTCGAGGAAAAGTATCAGATTATGGACCCAGAAGCATACTAGGAGGCTGGGGATATGCTCTACACCTCCTCCGGGACTTCAAATGTTAGCGCGTGAATTGCCCCACCACACTATACCCAAAAGTCATAAGATTGGCGCAGTACTAGTACTTTTGAATAGGGGTAATTTATATAGTATATTTAGTAGCTAATATTATTACTACGTAACTTAATAACTAGGTGTAACCGGCGGACTATTAAGTGAGCTTTCAATTATTCCTGCGGAATTAAGAGCCACGCAGCCTAAATTGCTATATATAACTCTAACTGCGTAATATTTTATATATTGAAGTTATTATTAATATAGTCCTTTATTTGAAACTATATATTCTTAGTTTAATTGAGATCTAGTGAGTGCGGCGGCTACTTGAAGGTATTTAGACCTATTTCTCGGAGGGTAGACTTTATATCGTTAGCGTTATAGCAGGGCGCGTTATCTTACTCAACTAATCTATGCCCGTTGAGGGCCTCACGATTGAAGGCCTTCACTATAAGCAGGATGAAAAAGATATACTCATGTGAGGAAATACCGCTCTAGCTCCTCTCCCATATAAACCCAGGGCCTTCTTTTTCGGCCTTAGTAGGAAAGTGTCGGCTTTTATTTTAGAAGTCACTTCCTTAGAATCCCTTAGAAATTAGGCAAAGATAATAGAGTTGTGACTTCTATTAAAAAACCTGGTTAGTGGGGTGGGGACTAGTGAGTCAATCCACGCGCTAATATTTAAAATCCCGGAGGAGGTATATATATCCGGGCGGACCCCGGGCGGACTCCGAGCGCGCTAGGCCTATTTCAGTTGCGTTAGAAATAAGCTTCGCGTATTAATAAGGAAAAGAACTATATAAGTTAGATTCCTATAGTATATAATAAGATATATAGGCTTACTATACTAATAATTAATAGTCTAATATATATTATTTACTATAAATACTATAATACCTTATTTATAATAACTAATACTATAATAACTATTATAACTAATATTACTCTATATAGATATAAGAACTAGATCCTCTAGATTAATCTCCTATATACTAAAGCAGCTAGCCTTAACCTCTAGAAAAGTATTAACTATTATATGCGGGCCCAAAAGAGATAAAGGATGCAGCATGCTCTCTGGATATATTCCACTACGCCATTGCGCAAAAGGTACAGAACATTTTTAATAAATATGTCGAACTAGGTATATGCTGATTTAACCTGAAATCTGTTCCAACTAATCGCTGGATTATGGGTACCTATATTTAGTAGAGATTTTAGTAGAGACCGTTATACCTCAGAACTAACAAAATATACACACTAATTTTCATCTAATTAATATATAAAAGTCTAATAATTAAGAGTCTTATATATATTATTATTTAATTTTAAAGCTATTGCAACTAGATAGCGCGTTTAATTGCACTTCAACTACTTTAAAAATATATTTATAGACCTAACTTACTACTTACTAGAATGACGCAGAGGATGCATGTGAGCAGGCAGCTAAGAACAGCTACCACAACCAACACAAAACAACCCCTAAACAGAGTCGTGCGCCCTTAGTACTACGCCAGCAAGGGCGACTCACTGCCAAATAGTCCTCGGAGTGAGGGAAACCCATGCAGAGCTAAGGGACTCCTGATCAGAGCCCCCTTAGGTGATGAGATATCCCTAGGATATCGCGGAATCAGATAACATAGCTTATCGAAGTGATATAACACCCTTAGAATAGAATAGAATAATAAGATATAATTGTAGTGCGCGTATGTGAAGGAAGATATCTATAGAAAAAGAAGGTGAAAAGTTGGATAAAAAGAAGATTGATTTGAAAGGATGATGAAAAAGATGTAATGCTCTCTCTGATTGGACCCCTATTTATAAGAGGATTAGAGTGCTAACTAAAGAAAAGAAGAAAGCTAAAAGAAAATAAGATAGCTAATTTGTTTGCTGCTCGGCTCTATTACTACTCTTAATAATTAATAATGCCTCCTAATATGTCTAAGCCCTCTACTAATGAGGTTATTATAAAGATCCAGCTTAATAGTCTAAGGAATTAAATATTCAGATTTACTAGCTAGAGGCTTGCGCCTCTCGCGTTAAAATATGGGATTATATTAACCTAAGCAAGACTAATAAGCTGCTGCTTAGTGATGCTATTATAAAACCCGACCTTTCTAATATAACGCTTATTATTAGGGCCTACTTAAGTACTTAAATAGCAAGTAATATAGTAAGCCCTTACTAATAAAGAGGATGCTATTTATAACTTTAAAGAGAAAGAAATAAAGTTCTATAATACTATAATAACCTGATATGCAGAGGAGAAGAAGGTTTCCTCCGAATATATTAAGAATATCGCTATAATATAGGACTAGATATCTGATACTGTTTATTGTTAATACCTCAAGACCTGCTGTCTAGCTAAGGAGGATATTGCTACTTAGGTATTAAAGCTCTAGGCCTAAGTTAGCAGCTTAGTTATTAATTAAAAGAAGGCCGTAGTATATAAGTATAAGGAGATTATAGCTAATAGGAAAGGTTGAACTATTACTATATAAGAAGAGATTACCTTATAGGTTAATGAATAGGATATAGCTATTTTTAAAGGCTAAGTAGCTCAGGTCTCGCAAATATAGCAATTAAGCTTATAGTTTAATAACTTCTATAGGGCCTTAAGTAACCCTCTCCTAGCTACCTAGATAGGTAGTTACTAAGCTAATATGGGCGTGAAGGCTAATGAGAATAAGTTTGAGGCTAGTAATGTCCTCCTGGCTACCTGTGGAGCTATCTAGCGACTTACAGACATAGCGCTTAGAAGCAAACCTGGGAGGAGTGTATTTAGGCTTACTATAGTAGAGGCTAATAATAATAATACTAGTAATGATAATAATAAGTATTAGCAAAGAGGAGGAGGTTATAAGTATAAGGCTAGTAGCTAACAAGACTTATATAATAAGAAGCCTCGCTAAAATGACTATAGTAATAATAGGTAGTATGCTCTCTACTACTATGAGGGATATACTCTCTAGCGCTGCTATATTGCCTTTCTAGAAGACTGGCCTAAATGGTTTTGCCTTAATAAAAACCTTATTAACTATATTCTCAAGAGGATCTACCTTAGTAGTAATCTAGTAGAGGAATTAAAGAAGGTAAAGGCTTATTATGTAGATTAATAACTATATAGTGGCTATAATAGTAGATATAGGGTGACTATTATAGTAATTAATAAAGTTTAACACTCTCTCTTCTTTAGTTCTACTTAACACTAGAGCAAATATCAATATATTTAATAAGTTATTGCGATTTATTAACCTTTGAGGAGCTTCTTATAATGATTTTATTATTGCTAGGACCTTAAGGGCTACTATTAATAGCTGGGGGTTAGTAGACCTTTACCTTTAAGGCTCTGGAGGGCTACTAATAACCCTTTAACTTAATAACGTAGCGTATTATAAAAACCTTACTACTACCCTCATATCTATATGCCTGCTTTAAAAGAAGAGTATGTAGTGGGATATAAGGCTTAGTAACCTAGATTAAAACTACCTTTGATAATAAGATTATATCTATATAGTACAGATATTTAATATTAACTAATAATATCTGCTTGATTGTTATTTATAAGGCGGTAGGTATGCCTATAGGGCCTATGGTAATAGCTATAATTAATAGCTATAAATCTACTATGCCTCTGGATGAGATATATAATTATCCCCTTTATTAAAGGTATGACCTTTTGATTATTTGTAGACCCCTTTGAGGCTTGACTCTTTTATAGTATTAGCATATTAGCTACTATGGGCTAGAACTCTTATAATAGCTACGTAATACTACAAGAGGTATGTATATTAATAATAAGAAGCCTATTAAAACTATTAAGTGCAACTCCTACACTATAGCGAAGATAATAAGATAGGTCCGCTAAGCCCTAAGAGAGTTAGTAATATCATTAAAACCTAGCGAAAGGATTGCTATTCACTTCTATGACTATAATAAGCGGTATAGAGGGTATATATTAGTAGCAATTGCTATAGAGAGAGCCTCAAGCTTCGTCTACGACTTTTATATAGCTAGATTAATAAGCAAATTCCTTATCTAAGTAGTAGATAAAGTTATATTACTAATTAATATATAGTATAAGACTAAAGTTCAGGCTATTAAGGCAGATAATAAGATCCTTTAACACCTAAGAGTTATGGCATATATTAAGAGCAAAAGTATCTAGATAGAGCTATCTGCACCTAATATATAAGCCCAAAATAAAGGCGGCAAAAGAATTACTACTATTATCAAGCAAAAGGCCCGCTCACTATAACTCTCAGCCTTACTACCCATAGTACTATAGCCCGGAATTATAAAAGCAGCTACCTACCTATATAACCATACACCACAAAAGCAGCAAGGCTGGAAGATACCTTACGAGATACTTCATAAGACGTTAAAAGAGGGTTTTATAGTACCTGATGTTACTTATCTTCAAGCATATAGGAGCAAGGCTTTTATAATAACTTCAGACGCTCAACTCTATTAAAACCATCACTAGCAACTAGCAGCAAAAGCCTAGGTTAGCTACCCAATTAGATATACTACCTCAAATAGCTATAGGATTTAGAACCCTCTAAAAGGAGAGGTTATTGCTACTTAAGATGTACTTTTCAATAAGGAGGCTATCTTCGCTATATTTAAATCCTCTATAAGTGCGGCAACTGCCCATAATTATTACTCTGTTCCTTCTGCTATTTAGGTTACTTATCCCTATATTTAAATTATTAGTTTATTCCTATCAATTAGCTAGCGTGAGGCGCTATTGAGCGATACCTTTATAAACGTATTATTGGGGTTATCTTCACTATTTACTTAGCAGACTTCAGCAAGCTCTATTCATATAACTAACGTAAGGCCATAATATCTATTATAAGCCTCTTCTCTTTTATAGTTCTAAGCTTTACTAAATACTTATATAGAAAGTATAAATCAGTATATATAACGGTGGGGATAGGGTTAGTAGTACCTAGCTTGGTAGTGACTTAAAAGAGAGCTGATGTAATTATAAAGGCTAAGTTAGTACTAGTACCTATAGCGTAGATCTTAGAGGGTAGTATGCTGTAGGAAGTATGCTTGTACTTAGTTGAACTATAATAGATTATATTACTATAAATCGTGAAAGTAGTAATTCTTTATTGTTTTATTAGTTGATATAACATCATAATTTAACTGTAAATAAGGTCCTTATTATTCGCAAAAGAGCTATTTATAAATATAAAGAGTTTCATAGTAGGTAGGGAAAGTATAATAAAGGTTAAGCTGTAAACCAGGTTATTACTAAGCTACTTGAGGTGCTTATTAAGCGTAGTGATATCCTCATTATTAGGGTTCTAGCGTTAGATAGCTATAGATAGGTTAAAATAAGCTTCTAGTTAGCAGATAGAGGTAACATATTCCTCTCCAGCATGTTACTTAATATACTTTTACTTAGCTAAGACTTTAGCTAATACTTTATTAAGGTTTTTCTTGTTGAGGATCTTAGGTATTAAGTTAATCTTAGTACCTTAACCCCTCTGTTAAAGAATAATAGCCCTATTAGTGGCTAAGGAGATAGTTCTACTATTAAAGGTAATGGGGGTCTAAATAGTGAGACTTTCCTTAGGTTTAGCTATGTATTTAGCCTTTTAGAGCTCTTCTTCTTTAATAGTAGAAAAGGCTGCTATATCGAGGCTAATTGTATTATTAGTCTATATCCCGATAATAGTAAAGTGAGGGCTTGAGGTATGCGTAATGAGGAGATATAGATTGAAGGTAGAGCTGGTTATTTATAGCTTATTATAATAGTAGGTATTATAGGTAGCCTACTAATAGGTTCTAGCCTTAGCAATCTTATATAGCGGTTTGATAAGCTTTATGATATTGCTAGGGGGGAATTAATTGCGAATTTAGTTAGAAAGGTATATATACATATTGCGAGCGAGAGTTATTTGTGACTAAATATATGCCTGGGTAATATCCCTAATTTAAATCAAATAACTATTAGGACTAAGAGAAGGGGTAATAGTGAGAAGGAGGTAAATGCTATAATGCTAAATTATTGGTAACTAGGTTAAAGTCCTATGCTTATCTGCGTTGTTTATGCTGCAAATAATAAGATGAGACTTCTGAAAATAGGTTATGGTCTTGTTTTTAATCTTATTCACTATATAGGACCTAGAAAGGCGCCTATATTACTTAGTTAGGTTAAAGATTTTAAAGCAAAAGACTTCTTACTTAAGAAGGATATTAATCTCTTTTTTGCATGACTTTTAAAAGGGGGGACCTTTAGTAATAGGTTTACCTAACGTATAGAGCGCTAGAGAGAGCTCTTAATCTGCTTTTTCTTTAGCAGAGATAAATATTATAAAGTTATTAATCTCTTGCTTAAATATGCCTAAAAATATAAATTAGTAGTAATTGGGGTCTTCCAGCGTCTTTCTCTACGCTACGGCGGAGGGGTGGGGTTAGCGGGGGGAGTAGCTATATCAGGGCTTTTGGGGTCTTCTTTTGGGTTGGGGTCGACGTGAAAGGGTCTAATAGTAGTAGAGGAGAAGTCTCAAGTACTATGGGGCATTTAAATAGTAACTATTTGGCCTGAAATAGCGATTAAGCGGAAGGGGCCCTACTATCTATCCTTTTTATAATATACCTAAATAAGCGACTATAGTAGTAGTTAGATAACTTTATTAGTGCTAGGCTTATTGCGGGCGCCCAGCGCGTTAGTAACCTTGCGTTTAGTATGCTCTTTACGTAACTCGTCTATTGCAGCCTTAATAGCTTTAGCATAGGCTGTGACGTCTAGCGAAGGGGAGTTATAGTGGAGCCGGGCAGCGAACAGATCAGCTATCTTGTTTTCTTTCAGTTAGCACTCTTATCCCCCTATAAATAGGGGCTATCCTTCTTCCTATCTTCCTTCCCAATCTTAATCTTCTTCTTCACCTTCTTTTTACATAGATATCTTCCTTCACATACGCGCACTATAATTATATCTTATTATTCTATTCTATTTTAAGGGTGTTATATCACTTCGATAAGGTATGTTATCTGATTCCGCGATATCCTAGGGATATCTCATCACCTAAGGGGGCTCTGATCAGGAGTCCCTTAGCTCTGCATGAGTTTCCCTCACTCTGAGGACCATTTAGCAGTGAGTCGCCCTTGCTAGCGTAGTACCAAGGGCGCACGACTCTGTTCAGGGGTTGTTTTATGTTGGTTTTAGTAGCTGTTCTTAGCTGCCTACTCACACGCATCCTCTGCGTCGTTCTAATAGCTAGTATATAGATAGGCGCTAAAGATAAGAAGGGTTAGAATAAGGCTATTAGGGCTAGCAGGATTAATTAATAGCCTTCAAAGCTATCTAAAGGACTAGGTTAAGTTTAGCGTGGGGTAGCTCTTATTAAATAATAGTAAATGCGCGCTAAAGATGTCTATAGTATTGCTCCGTTTTACTAATTCTATAATAGGGTTTAATGGGTATAATTTTGACTATAATAGCTATAGATATTATGCTATTTTTAGATACTTTAGTAGTGAAGTTTAAGCTAGTATCTAAAACTATATAATTAGGGGGTTCTTAGTAGAAATAAATCGAGTAGAAATAAAGGGTCTCCTAGGTTGTTTTAGTAAATTAATAAGGTAGGGAATAAGTAGTATTAAAGCTAGTAGTAGTATTAATAATATATAAGGTAGCTTTACCCTTGAGATATATAATGTTGCAGATAATTCCATAGTTAAAATAGTAGTTATCTTTAAGCGAAAATTTGAATCTCTTAGGGGGTCTAGCGTTTAGCTAATAACGTTCGCAGACCTTAGTTAGTTGCTCAATTGCTGCTATTTAAACGGGATAAGTAGCATAGGTCAAAAGGGCTGCTAACTTAGCGACGGAGGGATAGCTAAAACAGCAATAGAGATAATAAAGCTCAGTATTAGTTAAGTAATAGGTTAGAACCTCTTTGCTGTCTAGCAAGAGCTACTTATAGCCCTATTTGCGAACAACTAGAGTCGTAATATTGCTCTGAAATAAATAATTATAGAGGTTATTGAAATAGATGTCTTTTTGATCTATATTGCTTAAATATAATAAAAAAGGGGTATTTGTAAGTATAATGTGAAATACTGTATTACTTAATATAGTATTAATTATAATAGTGCTAAAAGATTCCTTGAATAGGCTATCTCTAGAGCGTACTCTTAGCTAGTATTTGCTGTATTAACTGAAATTAATGGTTGAATACGCTATAAAGTAACGACTTACTGTTACCTAGCGGTGAATATGTTAGCTGCGCCTAAATCTAGCATAATACTTTAGAAAACTTCTTTAGAGTATCTACTATTAAGTATAAATAGGTGGCAAGGAGTATTAGAGGTGCTAGAGAGGGCTAGCTAGGCAGTAGATAGAGTGGAATAGAGTGCTGGGTTAGCAGTAGAGTTAATACCTATAACTATATAGAAAGTAGCTTGATTTAGTAGCGATTTAACTATTTTATTGCTATCAATAGTAAAGGAGGTCTTATTGATAAAAGTAGTGAATTTGTGAGAAGAGGAAGAAGGGTTTAAGGGGTCTAATAAGTCCTGGGGGTTCTGCGAGAAGAAGTGCTTAACCTCGGTATTAGCATTATTAGTATTAGGTTTATTATCGCCCTCAAATTAAAGAAGAAAGGCGACGAAGTCGTTTTTAGTAACGTTTTATAAAAATTTAGTATATTTAGCCTTAAAGCTATTGTATTCCTTGTTTTTTTCTTCTTTTGAGTGCTTCTATAAGTGATACTTGGGCTTGTAGTATATTTAGTATCTTTAACTTTAGTGATAGCTAAATAACTTGGGGTGAAACTATTAATTTAGCTGGTTTTAGTAGTATTTGCCGTTATTGCTTTTGTGAAAGTTACCTCTACTGCCTTGGAAGCGTCGATTGGTGTATATGGCGTTAGACTTAGTAGGTGTAGCTTTATTGTGTGCTTCATCTGTAGTAAACTAGGTAGTGAGGCTTTACTTTATATGAGAGGCTATACTAGTAGCTAAATAAAGGGAATTATATAAATCTTAGAGGTTTGAGGGGCGCTGATATAGCGTAAGTTCGCACTCTCTAACTTTTTGGCAGGTGCTGCGAAGTTTTCGATAAAGTGGCTTATTGCTATTATATTTCTTACTAAGGGCTAGTTTGATAGTAGAGAGGGTTTTAAATAGGATTTCAAGTTTTTTAGTAATAGACTTATCAGGGTTCTTTTGTATGAGGTTAGGTAATATAGTATTATCTCAAAGATCCTCGTTAGTGATGTAAAATCCCTTAGTTTTAAAGTACTTCTTCATCTAAGCAACTATTTTATAGTAAAGGGGTTAGGGAAAAATAGGGGCAATATGCTAAAAGTAGTACTCTTAAGTATTACCTTTTAATATAAGGGGAAAAGCTTTAGTGTACTACCTTATAGAGATGCTAGCTTTAGTGCAGTAGTCTTTAAAAACTAGTAATTTGGATTTTAAAATATCTAACTTGCTGCTACTATACTTAAGGTTATTATTATTATAGAGCTTGGTGAGACTCTTAAGTTAATATGAGGTCGGGGTATTATTAGAAAGGATTAGGAGCTAGTGGGGTTAGTAGTTGTGTAGAGGAGGGTTCTAATTAGTTAATTTACTTGAATTGAGGTTAAAATCGATATCTTGGGCATTTTTTTTGTGGTTTTAGCTAGGTAAAAACGGTGGCGGGTAGCTACGCTAAACAGGGTAAGAAGAGGATAATTAGGCAGGGGGCTATTATATGGGTTAAATAGGCTTTAATAAAGGCTTTTAGGTAGGGGTAGTAGCAAAGGCATAAGTAGGAGTAGTAGTAGGGGTAGGGGTAGTGGATTTGATAGTATTAAATTAAGCTTAAGTAGCTGGGTTAAATTGTTATAGAGATCCAAATTATACTTATATCTCGTGATGAGGGTAGGAAAGAGCGATTTAATAGAGTTGAAATCCTTATTGGTCTGTAGGTAGTATTTAGTCTCTTTAATAATAATAGTGAGGTTATTCTTAATTTAGTGATACTTAGGTGGGATAAAGACTCTATTAAGAATGAGAACCTTTTAGAGGGCCTTAGTAGTAATAAGGTCTATATATTTGAAAATTCTAATAATTTCTTAGAAGTTTCTGCTATACTTAGCTTATAACTAGCGACCTTAAAGTCATAATTTAAGGTATTAGCTAGCATAACAGGCGATATAGCTAGCGATTTTGGCAGGGTCTTGCTCCTTGGGATTAAAGTCTTTAATGTTGCTATAGGTATCTAGGGTAATAGGATATGTAAAGTCCTGGGGGACTAGGATAGTGGACTAATATTAAGGGGTCGAGCTTTAAGGTTATTAAGGGGAAGGTGTAGTAGGGAAAGTGGTAGGAGAGGTATTATTATTATTAGCTATCATAGAATAAGACCATATTTAGAAGTTAGGGGTAAGAGGGTTTATAGGCTAATATTAGCGTCTTATATGTAGGTTATCTACCCTAAGCTGCAGCTTTGAGGCTATCCGTAGATTAGACGACTTATAGATACTGTTATTAACCTTCTTCTTACTAATAAACCTTCGTATAGTAGTCTTCCTAAGTAGAGCTTCCTGAAGAGGGCACTTTCCGTAAGGAGCTTCCTAAAAAGGGGATCTTTTCTTCTTAAAGAAGAGATCTTGCTTCCTAACGAGGCTTCCTAAAGAGGGGATCCTTTCTAAATAGGATATTCTAAAAAGGGAATTATTAAGAGTCTTAAGGTGTTTATTAAAGGTCTTAATTGAGAAGTAGTTTTTTAGAAGAATCGTTTTAATAGATAGATAGATATAAGGAGGGGATTATGATAGAATATTTAAACAGTCTTCAAAAAGACTCAGCTTAGCTGTTTTACTAGGGAAAAACAGGTACTATTAATTATAGGAAATAGAGTAAAAGTAATATCTTTTACTCCTATACTTTTAAAGTACTATATCTCTAACCCTATATGAGATATAACAATATAAACAATATATTTGAGTTTTCCATTCAGGTTTTTATCGCATATTGTATAGTTTACTCCTATACACATAGGATAAACCCAATCTAAATATAACCTAGAAATAACGCACTTTAATTCGTATTATAGTCAAGGTTTTATTACGCATTAGTGCATGCAGCTATGCAGTAGCTTTGCATCGCATTAGTATGCAGCTATGCAGTAGCTTGAAACTATGCAAAAGATGCATCGCATTAGCGCATGCAGCTATGTATTAGCGTAAACCTACGCTTAGATGCATGAGATCATAGCGTAAAACTGCGCATGGGTGCATTATGCACTCTCAGGCTGCTCAAGCGCAGAAACTTACGCTTAGACTTCTTAAGCGCATACGCACTAGCGCGCCCTAGCGTGTGCTAGCGTAACTAAGCGTATCTTAAGCGCTGAAAGCGAATGCGAAGTCCGGTAGAAAAGGCTGGACATATAGGCCTACCTTTTTCCCCAGCTTTTTAGCCTTTCAGATACGAGTATTCACGCACAAAATATACACCTATTCATATCTACATTTTCTCCTCTATCTGAATATTATGCATCAAACCCGAAAAGCTACCCTCATACACCATTCCTTGCCAGAATTCTATTTATATTATACTGAAATCTTTTCAACCTCTCCTTCTACTTTCGTCTCCGTGCTTATAAATACTATAATTACGTTTAATATAGTGAAGTTTCTAAAGGATTTATTTATAACTACAACGATTAATACCTTTGAATAATACTAGATCTATACCTACCTCAGCCTACTAAATATTGCTATTACTGATGCGGGCACTAACTTCACTTTATTAAAGTAGTGAAATACCCTTTAGTTGCTTCTAATAAATATTACTAAAGTACTAATTAAAGCCTATAACTCTATTAGTTAGGTTAAGTAATACTATGCTATACTATAGAGGGTATATATAATTATCTATAAAGACTTACTTAAAATAAACTATAAGATTTTCCTTCAAATAGCTATTAAGGCTATTAATAATACTACTAGGCCTAATAGCCTAGTGCTTATAACTCACAGAGTAGCAGAATGAGGGCTCTGCTGAATATAATAATATATATATATATATATATATTGGAACGACGCAGAGGATGCATGTGAGCAGGCGGCTAAGAATAGCTATTAAAACTAATACAAAACAACCCCTGAACAGAGTCGTGCGCCCTTAGTACTACGCTAGTAAGGGCGACTTACTGCTAAATAGTCCTCGGAGTGAGGGAAACTTATATAGAGCTAAGGGACTCCTAATTAGAGTCCCCTTAGGTAACAGGATTTCCCTGGGATATTGTGGAATTAGATAATGTGCTTTATTAAAGTGATATAATACCCTTAGAATAGAACAGAATGATAAGATATAATTGTAGTGTGCGTATGTGAAGGAAGATATCTATAGAAAAAGAAGGTAAAAAGAAGGATAAAAAGAAGATAATGAATGCTCTCACTAATTAGACCCCTATTTATAGGAGCTAAAGCTGAGAGAAAATAAGATAGCTAATCTGTTTGCTGCCCGGCTATAATTGTCTCTATTGCTATTCTAAATAGACTTAAAGGATAGTAATTTATACTTCTGAGTAGTAACGCAAAAGAAAAAAAAGAAACAAAAACCAGACAATAGCTTAATTATTCCCTTCTGATCCTGAATAGACTTAAGAATTATAATATGCCCTTATTCTCTAGCTGAGAGAAGGCTTAAATAAGGAGTTGAAGTTTCTATTCAAAGGTCTATACTTATCTTTAGTCTAAACCTCTTTAGATAAGTATACTATCTAATTAGAGCAATAGTTATAATGTAACTTAGTGTTGTTAAAGATTTAATAATAAAAAGAAATAATTAAGGACTTGAATTAGCGTTATTGCTGTAATTAGGGCGACTCTAACCTTAAAAAAAAGGGATTTGTAGCTGCTGAACCTTCCTGAATTTAGCGTTCTCTTCTACAAAGCTAGGCCTGCCTGACTTAAAGTTAGTATACTATTTAATCTATTTAGCGCTAGAGAAAGCATAGTTAAAAGGGAGTTCCTAGATTTACTGCTATTAACTTATATATTAATTCTAGCTAAACCTAACTAAGAGAAACCTTACTGCGCTCTATTTCTCCTCTATTGCTTTAGTTCTACTTATACTTAAACTAAACTTTAGATTAGAACGGGCTTTGCTTTACTGCATTTCTAGTAGATATCTCTAGGGATAGAGTAGTACTATCAAAAGTTACTAAAAGCTTATATTCATAATTTAGGGATATTCATAATAATTCTATAGATCTATTCTACGTGGGGTTAGTATTCTTTATTATTCTTAAGTATTATTTAAATAGACTATAATAGGTCTAAGTAAGGTACTACCTTATATAATAAGAAGATTAAGTATTTAAATAACCTATAAGGTACTATTAGAATAATAAAGAGGATATATATAAGCAGGCAGCTAAGAATAGCTACTAAAACTAATATAAGATAACTCCTGAATAGAGTTGTGCGCCCTTAGTACTATACTAGTAAGGGCGACTTACTGCTACATAGGTCTCAGAGTAAGGGAAGCTTTTATAGAGCTAAGGGACTTCTGATTGGGAGGCGCCTTAGGTAGTGAGATTTCCCTGGGATATTATGGAATTAGATAATACGCCTTATCAAAGTAATATAATACCTTAGGAATAAGCTTTAGGTATCTAGCTATCTAATTAGAAAGGAATAAGGGAAAATAGTAAGATAAGAATATAGAAGTTATCTAAAGGTATTATTCTAGTATATATATGAGAGCATGCCCTCCCTCTCCTAATTATTTTGATTAGACCTTAACATATATGAGGTTCTTAATTAGAGTACTAACTAAGGAAAGAAGAAAGCTGAAAGAAAATAAGATTAGCTAATGTGTTCGCTGCCCGGCTCCACTATATGTCTAGCAAAACTCTTATGAATAGTAAACCTTTAGGTAATATATAGGTTCTCTTATTATCCATTCAGTATGCTCTTCTCTTTTAATAATCTAGATAGGTCTAGATAGTTTGCTTGACTTTATTATATATCTCAGGCTATATATAGCGGTCTAAAAGCCTCTTTACTACTAATAATGCTCCTTAGTAGCCACCTTTATTATAGGCTCTTATAATAAGTATCTATTAGGATATTGGGCGTATTGGCGCAGGCGCAGGTAGCTCGGCAGAATAAGCCCGGGCGGTATGGTATAATGCGGGGTATTAGCCTCCTATCTACACTACTATCGCCCTCCTTCCTACCTACTAATATGCAACTTAAACCTTTTTAATACCATTAATTTAACCCCCACCTTTTTAACTGTGTGTATATACGCATTACTAGTATCACTAAGTGATACTAATACTAATTAGTGGTTAACTTTACTATTCTATTACGATACTATAGATTAGTAAGGTTATCTATCTTAAAGAGATAGTCTTCCTATAGTAACTATAGGTGGATAATCTATAGATTGGGACCTATTGTGGAATTGATCTACTGTGCTACCTAGAGAGCCTCTTGATCTATCTTAGTTATCCTTTAGATGCCTCTTTTGGAGCTTAAATAACTTATTGAGTAGTTTTTAATTGCTAATTTATTATTTGTGAGATTCTCCTGCGCCCGTTATGTATTACTAATTTTACTACTAAACTACAAATGAAGGCTATGATTACGCTATAAAAGCATTGCTAAAAGCCTTAAATTGATAAAATAATAGTAAGTTATCCTTGGATTGCTACCTCTAGGTAATTTCTTATTGATCTTGCTAAGCTATTTGGTTGGATTTAGCTATACTAAGCTTATAACCCCTATGAGATCCCACCCATAATAACTCTTTACTACTTTTACTATTTATTATCCTTCACCTTCTTTCTCTACTATCCCTCAATTATTTATATTAAAGTATATATTAAAAATCGATACCCTAATCTCTTCTGGCAGGACCTCTTCAACAATTATATTGAAAAACCCTCATCTTAGTACAGATACCGCTTATATCTATCCTCACTATTAACCTCTCGTGCTATACCCACTAAGAATGGTGCTGAGCAGAAAAACGAGAAGACTGCTACTTTCAACTGCTATTTCAACCTCTTATCAAATAACGTGAAGACCCGCTTTGTATCGCGAAAATCCCGCCTCATATTATAAGATCCCGCCTCTTATCCGTCCCTTACTGCGACTCTTTATTATTAGTTATCTTATGAGACGGGTGCTGTTTATAATATTAATAAGAGTATTAGCTAATCATGTTTACTAATTATTTGGTTAAGTTGATTAATTTGGTATCCTCCCGTCGCTTCCCGTTACCTAATATTAATATTGATATATCCTCACCTTAAAAACTCTTTACTTTAACCCCTCCCCCTCCTTTTGCAGCTTTCTTTCGTACTTATAATACCTCAGGAATATTTATATATTGTCTGAATATATCGTCTACCCTTCCTACTCTTTAGCTTATCTTTAGCTATTATTTTTATTACTTTATGATATCCAAAATAATCCCCAAAGGATTGATCACACCTACTCCCAATAAGTCCCCTCTACTAGGATTAGGATTTAATAACCTAAAAGGGGAATGGGCAAAGGTGAAGCCTTATATTAACTATGCTACCCTATTAAATGAGATCGACCCTGCTACTGGTAATAGACCTCAACTTGCAGCTATCTTAGCTTACTATATCAAGCGCTACTATGAGAATGATAAATTGACGATAACTAAGCTGTTTTGGGAGGTTAAATCTAACTTTGAAGGATGGACCTAAGAGCAATTTAAAAAAGTTAATTTAACTGTTTTGATGGTATTTAGAAAGGCCCTCTAGGATAGAGAAGTTTATATTATTAGCTAAGTTGGTTATTCTATTTTTAAGGGACTTACTAATATTATCTAGACTAAAGACTACTATATCTAGACCTAGTAAGAGATTAATGCTATCATAAAGGAGAGCTAAATACTCTGCAAGTATATTAATAACCCTGAATTCTATAAGGAGTTAACTAGTAAAATGAGGCTATTAATAACCCCACTAGAGAATATTATAATACTATATAATAACTAGTTACTACTAGAGTTACGTTTATGTAGTGACCCTTATTTACGGACTAATAATCTATTATCTGACCCTCTTTCTGACCCCTTTAATATTAACCTATTTTTATCTATACTCTACCCTACTTTATATAAGTTTAAGACTCCTACTACCTCTATTAAGTATAATGCTGACCCCCGTTAGCTTGCTATTCTTGTGAAGATGTATAGGGATGAGATGAAGTATAGTAGAGAGATATATGACCCTCTTAAAGGAAAGCTCGCTATTTTTAAGGACCTATATGCTAAGTTAGGTGTTGCACTAAATAAGTATAGGTGCCCTCTTATTTATGCTTAAAGGCTCTGCTCTTACTTTCTTCTACTCTTAACTATAACCCCTCTAATCCTATATTAGTTTTATTAATATAATTATAAAGATTAATACCTACTTTGAAACTGAAGATTGTAAGTAAGCCTACCTCGCTAAGTAGTGAGGTATCTTGCTGAAGAAAGTTATCTATTAGAACCCTAATAAGTTAAGGACTGAAGCTCTATTAATACTAATTAATGAGCTTAATATGATTTAGTAAGGGCTACTATATATTATCCTAGGCGATAAACCTATGCGAATGTAGATGATGGCAGCTTAGTAAGGCGTGAAGGACTGTAAGATGGTATTATATAACCTAGCTAAGATATATAATAACTTCTGCGCCTAATTATATAATGCTATTGGTACTATCTTATAAACCTACGACTAATGTATTATTAAAGCTATACTAACTATAATTACTATAATAACTACTACTAACTAGCACTTTATTAATTGCGAGTACTATAAGGGAAGGAAGTTTAGTAAGGCTAACTATAGTAGTAAGAGCTTCTATAGGCGGAGGAGCTCCAGGATATCTCATAGGAAGAACGAGAAAAGATGTTTTATATACAAAATGTTTAACTGTTAGAGCATGAAGTATACTGATGCTAAATAACGTTAAGAGTATTAATGATATCGTGCTAGTTAATACTGCGTTGACCCCTCTCCTGAAGGATATTAGTAATTCCTACTGGAAGTTGAGGGTGCTAAAGACCTCATGGATTTCGAAAGCGATGATGAAGATACTAGCTACGCCCACGATCACGCTGAAGGTGATGTTGAGGATAAAAGGATTGAGGTCTATTTTGCTGGCGAGGCTACTATTGTTAATGGACCCCTCCTCGCTGCTACCCTTGCTGACTAGGCTACCTATTATGCCTTCACTTAGCAAGACCCCTTCCTACCCCTACCCTCCCGCGCGTTTATGGCACTCCGCCCGCATGCAAACTAATACTGATTAGTGGTTAACTTCACTATTATACTACTTACAGCTATAATATGCAACTGCAGATCAGCAAGGTCACTACTTGAAGAGATAAAAGCTCTATCTAAGTTAATAATTAGCTTGATATATCAAACCCACTAGAAAACTATTACTAGAAAGCCATTTCATGCTACTTAGATTAACTAATATACTATAAGCGAACACATATATATACTAACCTTTTTGCAGGACGCGTTTAAGTTTTGTGTTTATTATGTAACTCTTATTATTACTATTATTACTACTATAAAATAAAATAATATAAAGAGACCCTTAAGTAGGAAGATAACTATAAAAATGGTCTGCTAATATCTCAATAAGTTAACGTATATCTAATAATTAACTCTCTTGAGACCCTTATGTTATAAAAAGAGGAGCATATTGATTTAACCCAAAGATATAAGTTAAAGTAAAAGAAGATGACTTAAGCCTTAAATAGCGTATTACTTAATATATGATGTAATACCTAGCTAGTAGAGATGCTAAATGATAATGAAATAGCGTTAACCTTTATATTATGAGCCTTTACTTTATATAAGGACTACCTATTATTATTACTACCTCCTATTGATACCTATTGCTAAGGATGAGGAGAGCCAGAATCGCTAGAAGAAACTGCATGCGACTATGCTGTTAATTCTTTAAATTACTAACTACATCTTATTTCTATATAATAGTAACTCTAGGACCCTCAATACTAGTACTACTCCTACTGCTAGCTAAATAGCTACAAATAAGTTCCCCTAAGGGATCTTTAGCAATACTAATATTAATAAGTTGACTATTCAAAATTATTATAGAGCTACTAATACTATTGAAATAAAAGGCTCTAGTAGATAAGAAAGACTGGAGCTAAGATATTAGTTTTAATACTAATACTACTAGAAGATAAGTAATTGCGAAGATTATCTACTATATCAAAATATATCAATGTAATAGACTCTTTAGTAAAGACCTATGGATGGAATTCATAGTGGACTTTGTAGGCCTACCTGTTGAGTTTTTTTGACCGGGGACCCTAGTAGCTATTAGGAAGCTCCGCTAGCATCTCACGGACTATGGTGTCTATATTGCCTGAATAGATTACGTATTATAGAATATATATATAATGTTATAATTTAGGAAGAGTTCTACTTTTAGACTGCTAGGGAAGTAAATAAGTAGATTAAGAGGATTACTATATTTATAAAAGACTAGGATAGGGAAGAGTTTTGTAGGGATATTACTAACTTCTAGAATAATGATATTAATAAGAGTATTAGCTGTAGCTACTAACCTAGCCCTATTAATCACTTAACCTATTGGGGAAGAATTGCGAGAGAATTGCCTAGCCTTATTTACGAGATAACTTAATGCAAAGAGGCTATAAGAGGATTGCTAAGAGCTAAAAAATAAAGACCCCGCTAATAGTATTTGTTGGTTTCACACGGGCTGGGCGTGACAGTACGCGCGCGTAGCCCTAATACGTATTGTTTGTATTGAAGCTATTCTGTAGTGCGAGTGTGTGTGTAAGAGTCTAAGATATAAATAGCTACGTGGGTAGTGGTGTTATGCCATATTGGGCCTGCGAATACAGTCACGTGATATACGCATGTATGTACGATATCGTATCTCGCAGAGTGCCCCTCCTGCCGCTCCATGGGTTACGGAGTTATTGCGACACTAGCAGTCTTTTCTTTTGAGGCCAGGCGCGCCGTAACCCATATAAAACGATATAAATGAAGTTATTTGCAGATCCCAAAACGAAATAAACCAAATCCTTCGCAAGGCCTTCCTCTATGCCTTCATCGCTACCCTTAATAGCTATTATAAGCCTCAAAGGCCTCCCTTCATCCCTCCATCGTCATCTTGGATGGCGTGGGCATTGCCCTTTATAGTAGAAGGGATATTATTGCTCTTGTAGCCCTTCTCTTATCCTATTACTTATCCTTCTATTTGAATTATCGCTAAATTATTGTCGATAAATTGCTTGAAAGATAGATTTAGGCTTCTTTTAGTGAAGGCATCAGCTAGGTTATTATCCCTATTAATCCACCTTACCTCATATATCTCTCATCGCTTATATAACTAATAAAGTACTATTATATCTATTATGAGGCGCTTCTATTCCATAGCGCTAAGCTTCATAAGGCACTTATATAGCAAATATGAGTTAGTATAAATAACAATAGGAATAGTAGGCTTCTTTAAGTATATAGTGATCTTTTATAGCGTGGTAGCGATAGCGTAGGCTAAATCTGCGCTAGCCACTATACCATAGACCTCAGAGGCTAGAACACTTCATATAACCCTTTTGCACTTCGTCAAACTAAAGTAGATAATATTGCTGGTTACTGCAAAGGTATTATTATTATCAGCTATAGCCTCATTAGCAATAACTATAATAAATCCGATCTATAAAGACAGGTCGGTATTATTAGCAAAAGACCTATCTATAAATACAAAAGGTTTTGCTATAGCTAGGTTAATAGGTATAAAGGTTAGGCCTAAATTAAGGTTCTCCTTTTGCTATTTGAGGCGATAATTAAGGGCCTTTTTATCCTCTATAGTGGGATCTTAATGCTAGGCTGCGGCGGATAGGTTGAAATAGGCCTCAGGTTAGCAGAGAGAGGCGATATACGCCCCTCTTACCCTTTACTAAATATATTATTATTTTCGTTTATTTAGGGATACCTTCAGGTTTATTAGCTTGATTTTAGACCCTTGCTTCTTTTAGTAAAGGGTAAGACTACTATCTTTACCTAAGGTAATAATACTACTATTAAATATTAGTAGGGACTTATAGTCAATTTGCTGTTTCGCTTTCGTAGTGAAGTTAGCCTTTTTAAGCTCTATATCTTCATATTAGGAGACCTTTAGTATAGATGGTCCAATAGTATTATTAGTTTATATACTAATAATACTAAAATAGCTATTTTTAGCTATTAAAGAGATTAATAAGTATAGGTTGAAAGACGATTAGTCTTTCTCGAGATTCTTCTTGTAGTAGTTACTATAAATAGCCCACTAATAGGTGCTAGCCTCCGCAATACTATATCATAGTCTAATAATTCTTATGATACGGTTTTTGGGGTATTTATTATAAATCTCTGTTGGTCTCACAAAGACTGGTACCAGAAGGTAGGGGATAAAACAGAACTCGAAAACAGGGTGATATTGATGATGTCTGAGGAAAGAAGGTATCTAGAAGGGTGGCCAGCGTAAGGAGGAACGATATAGTAGACTAACGAGGTAGGTCACGTGACTGAAGTCACGTGACTTACCACATCAGGTGACTAAGGTCACATAACTACCATGGTCGACGTTCCTGCCCGCTGGGCCACGGGCCCGACACTTGGGTCGGGTCCGGATGGGCGAATATCCCAACACTAGCAGTTTTTCTTTTATGCCAGGATTCGCCCATTACGCCCATCTAAATACACGAATTAAATAACTTGTTTTTAAGGCTATTATTAGCCTCAAATCGAATCGAAAAGATAGCTATATTTGTCTATATCTAAATCCTTTAAATAGCCACGATTTAATCCAAATGATTTAGCGCAAATAGCCACAAATCCCATTCCTCCAAAATAGCAGCAACTGCCCATAATTATCACTCTATTCCTTCTGCTATTCGGGTTACCTATCCTTCTATTTGAATCATTAGCTTATTCCTATTAATTAGCTAGCGCAGAGCGCTATTTGGCGATGCCTTTGTGAATGCGTTAGCGGGGTTATCTTCGCTCTTCACCCAGCAGATCTCTAAAAGCTCGCGACGCTCATATAATTAACGTAGAGCTATAATATTAATCATAAGTTGCTTCTCCTTCATAGTGCTAAGTTTCACTAAATACTTATATAGAGAGTATGAGTTAGTATATATCACTATGGGGATAGAGTTAGTAATACCTAGCTTAGTAGTAACTTAGCGGAGAGTCGATATGATTGCAAAAGCTAAGTTAGCACTAGCAACTATAGCATAAATTTCAAATACTATTATGCTGCGGGTGACGCGCTTGTACTTTGTTAAACTATAATAGACGATATTGCCACAAATAGTAAAGGTAGCATTATCTGTAGTTTCATTAGCTAATATAATAATATAATCTAAGTATAAAGTAAGGTCCTTATTATTTACAAAAGAACCATCTATACATACAAAGAGTTTCGCAGTAGCCAGGAAAAGTATAACAAAGGTCAAGCCGCAATCAAGGTTATTGCTAAGCTATTTAAGGCGCTTATTGAGGGTAGCGATATCCTTATTATTAGGGGCCTAGCGTTAGGCGGTTGTGAATAGGTTGAAGCAAGCCTCTAGCTAGTAAATAGATATAATATATGCCCCTCGGGCGCGCTGCTTGATATATTTCTACTTAGCTAATACCTTGTTGAGGTTCTTCTTAGGCACTAACTTAATCTTAGTAATAGCTCTACTAGCAGCCAAGGAGATAGTTCCGCTATTAGAGGTAATAGGGGTTTAAACAGTTAGATTTCCCTTAGGTTTAGCTATAAATTTAGCTTTCTGGAGCTCTTCTTCTTTAATAGCAGAAAAAGCTACTATACTGAGGCCAATAGTATTATCCATCTACATCCCAACAATCATAAAGTGAGGGCATGAGGTATTAGTAATGAGGAGGCAGGGGTTAAAAGCAGAGCTAGTCATTCAAAGCTTCTCACGATAATAGGCATTATAGGTAGCCTACTAATAGGTCCCAGCTTTAGCAATGCTATACAGCGGTTTAATAATCTTTATGATAGTGCTAGGGGGGTATTGATCGCAAATTTAATTAGGAAGGTAGGCGTAAATGTCGCGCGCGAGGGTTATTTATAACTAAATATACGCCTAGGTAATATCCCTAATCCAAATCAAATAATCAGAGCTAGGATCACCACAGCCAAGAGAGGGGGCAATAGCAAGAAGGAGGCAGATACTATAATACTAAATCGTTAGCGACTAGGTTATTTTCCTATGCTTATTAGCGTTATTTACACCACGAATAACAAGACGAGATTTCTTAAAGGGGGTTGTGGTTTTATTTTTGATTTCATTAACTATATGGGACCTAAAAAGACGGCTATAGTATTTGGTTGGGTCGAAGATCTCAAAACGGAAGACTTCACGATTGAGAAGAGCAGTGATCTCTTTTTTGCGGGACTTTTGGAAGGGGGGACTATTAGCAACAAGTTCGCCCGACTTATAGAGGGCTAGGGAGAGCTCCTAATCCGCTTTTTCTTTAGTAGAGATAAATGTTATGGGGTTATTAATCTCCTGCTTAAATATGCCTAAAAATGCAAATTTAGTAGCAATCAGGCCTTTTTGGGGTCTTCCTCAATACTGGGGCGGAGGGGTGGGGTTAGCAGGAGGAGTAGCTATATTAGGGCCTTTAGGGTCTTCTTTGGAGTTAGGGTCGATATGAAAGGGTCTAATAGCAGTCGAGGGGAAGTCTCAGGTACTATAGGGTAGTTAAATAGTAACTATTTCGCCTGAAATAGCAACTAAACGATAGGGGCCTTACTAATTATTCTTCTTATAATATACCTAAATAAGTAATTATAGAGGTAGATAGATAACTTTATTAGTACTAGGCCCATTTCGGGCACCCAGCGCGTCGGCGACCTTACGTTTAGCATACTCTTTGCGCAAGTCGTCTATAGCAGTAGTGATGGCTTTGGCGCGGGCTGTAACGTCTAGTGAAGGGGTTAAATTGTAGCTAATATATAGGTAGGCTCCAAAGACTAATAGCGTGGGGATAAGGCTATTTAGGCTTATAGTATTGTTAATAGCCTTGATAGCTATCTGAAGGGTAAGGTTGGTCTTGGCGTGGGGAAGTTCTTATTAAATAATAGTATAGGCGCGTCGAAGAGGGCTATAATATCGCTCCGTTTTACTAATCCTGTAGTGGGCTTCAATAGGTATAACCTTAACCGTAATAGCCATGGATTTAGCGTTGTTTTTGAAGACTTTAGTAGCGAAGTTTAAACTAGTATTAGTAATAATATGATTAGGTAGGCCTTAGTAGATATAAATCTAGCAAAAGTAAAGGGTCTCCTAGGTCGTTTTAGTAGATAAATTAGGTAGGAAGTAAGTAGTATTAAACCTAGTAGTAGTATTAATAACGTGTAGGATAGCTTTACCCTCAAGATATATAGTATTGCAGACGATTTCATAATTGAAATAGTAGTTATCTTTAAGTAAAAATTTAAATCTCTAAGGGGCTCCAGCATTTAATTAGCAATATTTGCAGACCTTAGTTAACTGCTCAATTACGGCTATTCAAACGGGGTGACTAGCATGGGCTAAGAGGGCTGCTAACTTAGTAATAGAGGGGTAGCTAAAACAATAGTATAGATAATAAAGTTCAGTATCCATTAAATAATAGGTGAGAACCTCTTTGTTATTAAGTAAGAGCTATATGTGGCCCTATTTGTATATACCTAGGGCAGCAATCTTGCCTTAAAACAGATAGTTGTGAAGGTTATTAAAATAGATACCTATTTAATCTATATCGCTTAAACACAGTAGAAAAGGGGTATTAGCAGGGATAATATAAAATATTATATTACTAAATATAGTATTAACTGTAATAGTGCCAAAAGAGTCCTTGAATAGGCTATCTCTAAAGCGCACTCTCGCTTAGCTAGTATTCGCCATATTAACTAAAATTAATAGTTAAATATGCTGCAAAGCAACGACTTGCTATCAGCTAGCGGTGGATATACTAGCTACGCCTAAATCTGGCATAATACCCTAGAAACCTTCCTTAGAGTCCCTGCTATTAAGTATAAATAGGTAGTAAGGTGTAGTACTAGGGTTGCTAGATAGAGCAAGTTGGGTGGAGAGTAGAGTGGAATAGAGTGCTTAGTTAGTAGTAGGGTTAATATCTATAACTATATAGAAAGTGGCTTAATTTAGTAGTAATTTAACTAATTTTATTGCTATTAATAGTAAAGGAGGTCTTAGTAATAAAAGCAGTAAATTTGTGGGAAGAGGAAGAGGAATTGGAGGGCTCTAGTTGGTTCTAGTTGTTTTGCTGTAAAAAGTGCTTAACTTCGGTATTAATGTTGTTGGGGTTGATTTCGTTATTGTTATTGTCGCCCTTAAAATAGAGGAGGAAGGCGACGAAGTCGTCTTTAGTAATATTCAGTAAGTACCTGGCGTATTTATTCTTGAAGTTAGCGTACTCCTTAGCTCTTTCATCCTTGGTGTGCTTCTATAACTGGCATTTGGGCTTATAATAAATCCAGCATCTTCAGCCCTTCTGGCAGCTAAAGGATTTGTAATGAAACTATTGATTTAGCTAGTTTTAGTAGTATTTGCTGCTACTGTTATTTTTATGAAAGTTGCCTCGATTGCTATTCTAGAAGCGTTGATCGGTGTATATGGCGTCGGCTTTAGTGGAGTTTGGGGTTAAGCTATCCTCATGTATTTTATCTGTAGTAAATTGGGTAGTGAGGCTTTGATTTATATGGGAGGCTATACTAATAGCTGAACGAAGGGAATTATATAAATCCTGAAGGTTTGAGGGATGCTGATATAGCGTAAGTTTGCGCTCTTAAACTCCTTGGTAGGTACTGCGAATTTTGCGATAAAGTGGCCTATTGCTATTATATTCCTTGCTAAGGGCTAGTTTGATAGTAGAGAGGGGTTTAAATAGGATTTTAAGGTTTTTAGTGATGGATTTCTTAGGGTTTTTATATATGAGGTTAGATAATGTAGTATTATCCTAAAGGTCCTTATTAGTAATATGAAATTCCTCAGTTTTAAAGTACTTCTTTATCTAGGTAACTATCTTGTAGTAGAGGGGCTAGGAATAAACAGGGGTAATATGCTAAAAGTAGTACTCTTAAGTATTACCCTTTAATATAAGGGAAAACGCTTTAGCGTACTATTATGTATTAATGCCCGCTTTAGCGTAATGATTCTTAAAAACTAGTAATTTGGAATCTAAAACGTCTAACTTGCTGCTATTATACTTAAGGTTATTATTATTATAAAACTTAGTGAGATTCTTAAGTTAATAGGATATAGGGGTATTATTAGGTAAGGATAGGGGCTAGCGGGCTTAGTAGTTATGTGGAAGAGGGTTCTAGTTAGTAGATATACAGAAATTGAGGTTAAAATCGATATCTCAAGCATTATTTTTGCGGTTTTAACTGGACAAAAACGGCGGGAAGCCTTGCTGAGGGGGCTGAGAAGGGGGCAACTAGGCAGGAGGTAGCTATTTTAGAGAGATAAGCGTAGTGGAGGGCTTTTAGGTAGGCGCAGGCGGCGCGGGGTTAATAGCAGGGGCTAAAGGCTAAATAGGGGGGGCAGTAATAGGGGGTCTTACAGGGGTTTTAATAATAGGAACAATTGGGGTATTTATCTCTTAGGTAATTTTATTATAGAGGGCAGGCTTCTATTTGTAATACGTTAAAAATGTTGGATATTGCGATTTAATAGCTTTAAAGTCTTTGCTAGTCTAGATATAGAAGGTGGGCTATTAGAGGATGCTAGCGATATTATCTTTAATATAGCTATAATCACAAGGGATATATATACTATTACTAATTAGTACCTTATGAAGGGCCTTAGTAGTATTATTATTAATATAGGTGAGTATCCTAGTAATATCTTGAAAGTTCTCCTTGAAGTTAGCCTAGAGCTATTAACTCTAGACGTAGTGCTTAAGGTACTTACTAGCATAATAGGCGATATAACTAGCGATCTTAGATGAGTTAGTCTCTCCTGGGTTAAAATAGGTAACTTAGCTATATATGTTGTGGTTAATGAGGGTTTTGAAATTATTAGGGATAGGGATTGCTAATTAATGATAAGGTTATTAAGGGGAAGAAGGGGCAGAAGGTATAGGGGATATATAATTAGCTATTAGGAAGGATCGAAAACTACGTTTAGAATTTGGGGATTAGAGGGTTCACAGGCTAATATTAGTATCTCATATACGGGTCGTCCACCCTAAGCCGCAGCTTCAGGGCTGTAATCTATATGTTAGATGACTTATAGATGCTGCTACTAGTTTTCTTCTTACTAATAGATCTTCCTGTAGTAATAGTTTTCCTAAGTAAGGCTTCCTAAAGAGGGCACTTCCCGTGAGGGGCTTCCTAAAAAGGAGATCTTGTCTTCTTGAAGAGGGAACCTTTCCTGAATAGGACGTCCTGAATAGGTAATTATCAAAGGTTTTGATTGAAAAATAGTTGTTTGGAAGGAGGGGCTCAATAGATAGATATAAGAAGGGGAGGTTGTAATTAAATAATTTAAGTAGTCTCAAAAGACTTAGCTTAGCCGTTTCACTAGGGAAAAACAGGTGCTATTAATTAATTAATTAATAGTACTACTAGATCTTCACTACTAGGAAGGTATTATTTCCCTAAAGGTACTAATACCCCGCTAGAACCTAAATTTAGTTAATATAGTAATAAGAGAGTAATATAGGAAGGATTAAGGAGACTTAGCAGGCCAGTAGGCTAATAACGCCTCAAATACGGGTCGACTACCCTAGGCCGCAGCTTTAGGGCGTAGTCTATTCATTAGGCGAATTACTACTGATGGACTTACTGTTGGTCTTCTGAAAGAGCAGGAAGGGGGGGGGGGTTCAAAAGTGCTGAGAAATAGCAAAAAGTGGCTTAAAGAAGGAAGAGTTTTAATGATAAAGAAGGTTAGTTGTAGATAGGAAGAAGTTCGAAGGGGTGGATAGTAGAGAGGGTATTTAAAGGGGG
>JAXCEF010000390.1:0-53203 GCA_037178605.1 Colletotrichum euphorbiae
AGCAACTAGAGGTTTATAGATACTATAAATAACCTCAAAGAGTAATATAAAATATTAGGAGCCCCTAATTAGTTACTATAAATCTTATTAACTAGCTAGTATATTATTAACTCTATATAATAATAAGATAAGTTTATATATAGACTTTAATATATTAAGTAAGCTTAAGCGTTTATTTAGGAAGGTTTCCTATCGCCTCAGTGCAGCTAAATAGTCTAGAGGGATCCCACTACTTTCCTAGAGTCTAATATTGTATTAATTAATTAGTATATCTCTACTATTACTTTAGAGTTTTATAATATACCTATTAAAAATAAGTTAGTACTAAGAGATATTAATATCTCCTAGGAAGACTTCAAAAAATCATTATTCTTCCCCCAGCTTCATATTATATCTACCCCTATAGATAGTTAGCCTCCTATTAGTAGTAATAATAATATTATCTTCTCTCTAACTTAGAACCCCCCTTCTAGTTATTATAGTCCGCTCCTATCTACGCCTACGCTAGGGCTTATATCTATATTACTGTAGTTGCTAAATTTGCTATTATCTAAAATATCTAATAGAGAGCTTAATTATTTTGGATGCTAAATTAAAGATTAATATTTATAGAGCCCCAACCCCATCCCAAGACCTATAAGGCCTTCTAGGACCTTATTAGTAGACCTACTAAGTTATCCTAATTAACCTAAAGCCTTAGATAAGCAAAGTTACAATTATGAGGACTCTATATAATAATAAGTAGATTAGTGGGATTAAATTAAATAGAATACGCCTGAGGGGGCGTATTACTATAACTTCTCGCACCTGTCTTAATAGGGAGGATAGTTTTAGTTATATTAGGGGTTAGAATGAGATAAGGCATATAAGGAGGAGCTAGAGAGGAGAGGCAGTTATTAAGGTATAAACTGAGGCAGAAGGCGAAAGCTAATAATAGCCCCATTTTGTAGTAAGACCGCCTACTACAAAGGAGATAATAAAATAAGTCTGCTAATAGAGCTCTATATAGTAGTATTTCTTTTGTTTCTTTTGTTTTTAATTGGTTGTTGAGACTCCCTATAGGGGTCCTTTAGTGAGTCTCGAGGGGACAATTGGGATGAGACAGGATAGCTTGGCTGTTTAGTCAGCAGGCCCACTATTAATGGGGTCTAAAACGGAAGACTACAATAGAACATTATTATTCATTATTATCCATAGTCTTTTTCAGCCTTAAGGGGGCTTATACCTTAATAATCCTATATATAATTACCTGTAATATCTCTTCTATTTTAAGCCTAATTCTTCCTATTCTTTCTGATTAGATCTGCGAATCGCGATGCGCATCTTTTGAGCCTACTTTTATTATTCCTATCCGTTTGTAGGTAGTGTTGTGTTGTTTGCTATCTTTGTAGTCCCCACCGGGCTCCTGCTCTTCCCACTATTAGAAAGGTAAAGTTATTAGGTAGAGAAGCTATCTAAATATAACTTTATGCTTGAATATTACCTGGGAGCTCCAGCTGCTATGCTAGATGCGCTATCTTAATGCGAGCAAGACGCACTAAGCGGATGGGATAATAATAGAGAATAGGGCCAAGTTATTTAGACTATTCTAAGCTTTGCGCTACTAGCGTAAGTAGTGTGGAGTGGAGACTTAGATAAGGATACCCTATTATATATATATATCTTTAAGAATAAAGCGCTATAGTAGCTATAGGATAAAATACTCTGAAATAACCTATAGTATAGGCCTATATATTATGCTATAAAATCTAGTAACTATAGTTTCTCCTCTACTCTATAGCTTAAGATATAGATTGCGGAGTGCAGAATAGATATAGCTTACTGCCTAACTTCCTGTAGCTAGATATAGGTGCTAGAGAGTAGTAATAAGAATAACGCAAATAACGCGCTCTGCACGTATATTATCTAGCTTAGCCATAACTTTAGTATTACCTAATACTCTCGGCAAAATAATATACTAGATATCCTGAGCTGCTAGTACTTCTAGCTTAGATAATTTAATAAAGTAAGACGATTTATTTGTAATTATAATAAGTATAGTAGAGCAGTAATCTAGCAATAAGCAAAGCGGGGGCTATCATAGCTCCTCTTAATCCTAGAGTATATCTATAGTAACCTCGCAATAGACTTTATTATAGACCTGCTAGTATTATTAGCCCCGGGAGCAAAGTATCTCGAGGTAATTACTAACTAGCTATTAAAAGCATTAACTTTAGAACTAATAACTATAATAGATACTAAAGCGTGCGTAGAGCGGTTTATCTAGTACTATTACTACTTCTATAGTATATTATAAATTATTATAAGTAACTATAGTAGTAACTAGATTAGCTGCTTCTAGAAGAGGTTCTACTAGCTTATTAGTATCAAGTAACGCCTAAGCACTATATTTTACCTATAAATATATAGGGTAATAAAATAGTTTAATTAGGAGATTTAAGTAATACTACGTAACCTAGTAAGCTTTAGTTAGAATAATTAAGAAAACTACTTATTATCTATATAGCTTGCGCTTAATAACTATAACGCCTCTGTAATAGGAATAAGCCTCTTCTTCCTTAAGTATAGTTATAATATTAACTTAATTGTAATTATGGAGCTTATGCCCCCTATAACTTATAGCTGCGAGGTTACTGCTTAGTAGGGTTTATTAAGAAGCTAGAGAAGTTAATATAACTAGTATAAGTAGTAATTGCTACTACTTAATAAGCTATAGAGAGGTCTATAAATAGCTGCTAAGAACCTTCAGAGCGCTTTAAGGTTAATGATAAGGTATAGTTATCAATAGCAAACTATAAGATCCTGCGCCCCTATAAGAATTTAAACTAGCTATACTATAAGTATAAAGTAATAGAAGTAATAATACTTATTATTATTAAGCTTAATGTTTTAGGCTATATATATTTAAACTTCTATATTAGCTTGCTATAGAAGGCTACAAATAACCTGCTGCCTGGGTAAGTATATAGTAACGTATAACCACTACTAATACTTAAGGAGAATAGCGTTAAGAAATAGTAAGTAGATACTATTTTAGCTGCTTAGTAGAAAGTAGTTAGGCGTAGTAGGCACTATGAGGTACTCATAAGATAGAATAGCTATTAATAACTTATATATAAGAGCCTCTTAAGGAGCTCTATAATATAGCTACTATAGATAAGTTTAAATATAAATATAGTTTAGTAGAGGAGAATAATAGTAACCCTATATACCTAGTAAGCTATATAGTTACTGCGGGTTAGTAGTTTATATAGAAGAGGAGAGGTGTAATTAATAGTGAGTAAGGTTTAATTATAGCTCTTAGCTAAGAGCAAATTAATTGTAGTAAAGCCGTGCAAAGGGCTATTCTATTTATTTATTATATATAATCTAATAGTAGGTTAGCTAGAGTTAAGTAGAGGCTAAGAGCTATTTGAGATTTATAGAAGCTAGTTACTATAAGTGCTTTTATAAATCTTAAATAGTATAAAAAGAAGAAAAGTTATATATATTATTAAAGATAGTAGCTATAAATAAAAATAGGTTAGCTAGAGTAGCTGCCTAGGAGGGCGAGATATAGGCGCTAGGTATAAGAGGCGCAGGCGCGGAAGGCATAGGCGTATTAATAGCGTAAAAACCGGATGGCGCGGGAGCAGGCGCGGGGGTAGCAGGCGTAACTACCTATTGGGATATTGGGCGTATTGGCGCAGGCGCAGGTGGCTCGGCAGAATAGCCCGGGCGGTGTGGTGTAATGTGGGGCATCAGCCTCCCATCTACACCACCATCGCCCTCCTGCCTACCTACCAATACGCAACTTAGACCTTTTCAATACCATCAATTTAACCCCTATCTTTTTAACTATATATATATATATACTACTGGTATCACCAAGTGATACCAACACTAATCAGTAGTTAACTTCACTATTATACCACGATACTGCAGATTAGCAAGGTTATCTATCTTAAAGAGACAGTCTTCCCGCAGTAACCATAGGTAGACAATCTACGGATTGGGACCTATTGCAAAACGGACTACTGTGCTAACTAGAGCATCTCTCGATCCTTCTCAGGTATCTATTAGATATCTATTTTGGAGCTTAAATAACCTATTGAGTGGTCTTTAATTACTAATCTGCTTATTTATGAGATTCTCCTACGTCCGTTACGTATTAATAACTTCACCACCAAACCGCAAATAAAGGCAACAACCACGCTATAAAAGCATCGCTAAGAGCCTCAAATTAATAAAACAACAGCAAATCGTCCTTGGATTGCTACCTCTAGGTAATTCCTTATTAACTTTACTAACCCATTTAGTTGGGTTCAGCTATACTAAGCCTATAACCCCTATGGGATCCCACCTATAACGACTTTTACTATTTTCACTATTCGTTATCCTTCACCTTCCTTCTCTGTTATCCCTCGATTATTCACATCAAAATATGCGTTAAAAATTAACACCACAATCTCTTCCAGCAAGACCTCTTCACATCAAAAACCCTTATCTTAGTATAGATACTACTTATACCTATTATTACTATCAACCTCTTATACCACACCTACTAAGAACGGTGCTGAGCAAAAAGAACAATAGCTACTTTTAACCGCTATTTCAGCCTCCCGTCAAACGACGTAAAGACCCGCTTTATATTGTGGAAATCCCGCCTCATATCGCAAGATCCCGCCTCTCATCCATCTCTCACCGCGACTCTTTGTTATTAGTTATCTTATGAGACGGCTACTATTTGCAATATTAACAAAAATATTAGCTAATAACATCTACTGCTATTTTAGCACCCTTCTATCTCTTCCCATTAACTAATGTCAATATTAATATACCCTCACCTTAAAAACTCTTCACTTTAACTCCCCCCCTCCCTTCTTTATAGATTCTCCTCATACTCACAATATCTCAGAACTCTTCAAATATATCTAAATATATTATTAACCCTTCCTATACTTCAGCTATTATTTTCATTATCCCACAATGCCTAAAACGATCTCTAAAGGCTTAGTTACCCCCAATAAGTTACCTCCACTAGGATTAGGAGGATTTAATAACCTAAAAGGCGAAGAAGTAAAAGCAAAGCTTTATATTGACTACACCACCCCATTAAATGAAATTAACCCTGCTACTACTAATAGACCTCAACTTGTAGCTATCCTAGCCTACTATGCTAGATGCTACTATAAGAACAATAAATTAACTATAACTAAGCTATTTTGGGAGGTTAAAACTAACTTTAAAGGATGGACCTAAGAGCGATTTAATAAAATCAATTTGACTGTTTTAACTGCCTTTAGAAAGACCCTCTAGGATAGAGGAGTCTATATTACTAGCCAAGTTAGTTAAACTATTACAAAGGGACTTGCTAATATTATCTAGACTAAAGACTACTACACCTAGAGCTAATAAGAGATTAATGCTATTATAAGGAAGAGCTGAACACTCCACAAGTATATTAATAACCCTGACTTCTATAAGGAGTTAACTAGCAAAATGAGGCCATTAATAGCCCTATTGGAGACTATCCAACTAGAGCTACATTTACATAATAACCCTCCTTCTAACCCTCCTCCTAACCCCTTTAATATTAACCTATTATTATCTACACTCTACCCTACTTCATATAAGTTTAAGACCCCTACTACCTCTATTAAGTATAACGCCAACCCGTATTAGCTTGCTACGCTTACAAAGATATATAGGGATGAGATAAAGTATAGTAGAGAGATATATAACTCTCTTAAAGGAAAGCTCGCTATTTTCAAGGACCTATATACTAAGTTAGGTATTACACTAAATAAGTATAAAAGTGCCCTCTTATTTATACTTAAAGGCTCTGCCCTTACCTTCTTCTACTCTCAACTACAACCCCTCCAATCTCATATTAGTTTCATTAATACAATTAGAAAGATTAATACCTACTTTGAAACTAAAGATCGCAAGTAAGCCTACCTCACTAAGTAGTGAGGTACAGTGGGGTGTCAAAAGTATCGGCCACCCCACCACCACTTTATGCCTCAAGGCATCCTCCCACAATTATCCCTCAACCTGCTAACTACCACAACTTTTATATATAGAGGCCAATTTACGCGCATTTAGTACTAAATTATCGGCAAGTCGAAGTACTCGCGATGAACTTACTTAATTCGAGCGCGTCGCAATCACTATAGCCTTCTACTGCGGCTAAAGTAAGGCCTCTATTGCTGACGCGTTTAACTGCTCCCGCAGTACTATCACCTATACTCTCAAATGTTATAAAAAACACCACACTTTTGATTCAGGAAGTCGCGAAGGCCGTCCCTCTATATTAACACATCAAGAGAAGCATACTCTAGTGCGCGCTACTAAAAAGGATTATCGTTACACCTACTAGAGCCTTCTTATAGTCATATCTACTCCAGTCTCTCTCAGCACTATCAAGAGGACTCTCTGCATATTAGGATACTAAAAATAGAGGGCTATGAAGCGGCCCTTTATTATAAAGGAAGTAGTAGCTAAGTGGCTTGAATTTATACTAGAGTAGCTACCTAAAGTTAAGGAATTGATACTTATATATCCTTTCTTATTTATACCCTCTATATTACTATATAGGCTAATATATTGCAATCTAGAGTTAGTTCTCTAATAAGTCCTCCTACTAAAATAATATATCTACGCCTATTAAATAGATATTTAGGCTACCTCATAAGTGCTAGTAGCCTGATTTTATTAACCTTAAGAGTTATATAAAAGTAAATATATCTATTATAGTATAAGCTATAATATAGAGTGATAGCTATAATAAATTAGTTTTCCTTAACTATAATTTAGAGTTATTATATAATAGCTATATAGCTAATAGTTATATTAACTACTTAGAGGAAGAATTACTCCCTAGCTATAATAATACGCGCTATTTTATCTAAGATAACGCCCCTATCTATATAGTAGAACAGATAAAGCAGTGGATATTCATAAAGGGCATAAGCTAGATTAACTAGCCCCTATATTCGCCTGATCTCAACCCTATTGAGCACTATTAGCGGATAATAAAGATAAACCTTCAGAAGATGTTCCCTGAGGCTATTTAACTTAAAGAAAAATGAGCTTAATATTAATAAATTCAAGCAGCAAATTGAGGTGGCATGGAAGGCTATCCCTTAGGGCCGGATTCAGCAGCTAATCAATTTACTGCTGCGGCGACTTAAAGCAGTTCGCAAAGCTAAGGGATAGTATATAAGATACTAAAGAGCTACCTTTTAGCTATAAATCGAATATATTTTCATTACAACCCGCATAGTAGTAGCTTTGTAATTTGCTCTTGAAGTAAATAGGTTAGAATGCGGGTGGCTGGGAAACTAGTGGGGTAGCCGATACTTTTAACACCCCACTATATCTCGCTGAAGAAGGTTATCTATTAGAACCCTAATAAATTAAGGGCTAAAGCCCTATTAATACTTATTAATAAGCTTAATATAATTTAGCAAGGGCTACTACATATTATCTTAGGCGATAAACCTATATAAATGTAGATAATAGCAGCTTGCTAAGGCGTAAAGGAGTGTGAGATAGCATTATATAACCTAGCTAAGACGTATAATAACTTCTGCGCCTAATTATATAATACTATTAGCACTATATCACAAACCTAAGACTATTTTGTTATTAAGATAACTATAGTAACTATAACTACTAACTAGCACTTCGTTAATCGCAAATATAATAAGGGAAGGAAGTTTAGCAAGGCTAACTATAGTAGCAAGAGCTTCCATAAGTATAGGAGCTCTAGTTTATCTAAGAAGGAGAAGAGATATTTTATTTGCAAGAAGTTCAACTGTTGGAGCATGAAGCATACTAATGCTGAACGACGTTGAGAGTATCAATAATATCGCGCTAGTCAATACTGCGTCAACCTCTCTCCTAAAGGATACTAGTAATTCCTACTAGAAGTTAAGGGTGCTAAAGACCTTATAGATTTTAAAAGCGATGATAAAGATAATAATTATAACTATGCTTATAACTACGCTGATAGTGATATTGAGGATAAAAAGGGCTAGATTGAGGTCTATTTCGCTAGTAAAGCTACTATTATTAACGGACCCCTCCTCGCTACTACTCTTGCTAACTAGGCTACCTACTATGCCTTCACTTAGTAAAACCCCTTTCTACCCCTCATAATTACTACTACTACTAAATCAATATTATAATTTACTCTTAAAGGGCGATACTTAATAACTACCTTCTAAGGCATTATGCCTAATACTAGCGCAGCTAAATTCTCTACTACTAGTTATAATTAGTTTCTTGCCCTTTAGTTATAACTAATGCTATTACTAAAACTAGATATAAGTATAGCTAGTATAGTCTCTATTATCTTTAGCGAAGGCAACACTATTATTAGCCTTAGGTCTATTAATATTAATACCCCTCTGGGTATAGTTAGGTTTAAAGTTATGCCTATAAAGACCCCCTTCCTACTTAGCTTAATAGATATAGATAGACTTAGTATTAAGTAGAATAACTTCATAGATAACTTCATCTAAGGTAATATTAAAATCCCCATTATTTATAAATAGGGTCAGGCCTAAATAATACTGAAGAAGGATTAATGCCTCACGTACTATAACCTTACTAACGCTAAGTTATGCTGAATCTATCGTCGTTTTAGCTACCTATCAGTCCAAAGACTTCATACTATGCTAGATAAGGCTAGCCACCCCACTAACTTCAACGAAATCAAGAAAATCATAAAGTATTGCAAGCAATATTAGCTAAATATAATAGCACTAGCACAATTCAGATTCACTCTTCATAATAATATCAACTTCAACTACAAGGTTATTATTAATATCTTTTACCTTAATAACCGCCTAGTCCTCCATATTATTGATGTAGCTACTGCCTTTAATACTGCTTAATTCCTTTGCAATATTTCAGCTAAGTTAGTATGGGATATAATGAGGGTATGCTGGATTAATATCTATTAAGGCCCTCCAGACTAGATAACTACTGATGCTAGTATATAATTTAATTTAGATGAATTCAAGAACTCCGCTAAGTTAATCGGTATATTAGTTAAAATTATACCTATTGAGGCTTACTATAGTATTAATAAAGTTGAGAGATATTACGCTATCCTTTACCATAGTTATAATATTATTTATTAGGAAGACCCCTCTATAAAGGCTGAAATAGCCCTATAGATAGCTATTAAGGCTATTAATAATACTACTAGCCCTAATGGAGTTATCCCTACCCTTCTTGTCTTTAGCGCCTATCTGCATATTATATCTGAATTAGCCCTATCGCCGGACCTTTGTTGCCGCGCCGAAGCTGTATGAAAGGCGACTGATGAAATCCGAAAACTCCACGCTAAGTAGCAGGTTAGTGAGGCTATCGCAGCGCGTAATGGGCCTGATACCCAGCCTATTGTTACCCTACTGATCCTATCTGAAGTCCGCGTGTGGCGCGAAAAAGATAGCTGGCAGGGCCCCTTCCGCCTGTTTGATGTAAATAGCGAAAACTGCACCATCAACCTACCGCGCGGTCCAAGGGTATTCCAGTTAACTATTATTAAGCCCTACCACACCCACAATAACGATAATAATAATAATACCCTCACGCCTAATACTACGACGCCTAATAACACTTTAGCCCCCCTAGAGCCCTAATGAGGGACTTAAATACATAAAGCCCCCACTACTGCTAACGTTATTGCTAACTACGATGCTATCACTAAATTTATAGGCTGCTACTTCATTAATAAGGTTAATATCCCTACTATATTTATGAGTATGAAGGAGTGTAATAACCTCAACCTTTTGAAGAAGCTATGATCGTAGGGCATTATTACCACTATAGGTGCCCCCTTTGAAGAGTCCACAAGGAAGGAGATCAATGCTCTTATAGGTAGAGGAGTATTAAAGTTTATTACTTATAATAAGTATAAATATAATAACGAGAGGATGTTTAAGTTATATATTACTAATAAGATTAAGGGCAAAACTACCTCTAAGCCCTATAAAAAATCATAACTTATAATTTAAGGCTACGCTAATAATAATAAGGAGTCTATACTTACCTAGTCCCCCACGATCTAATAATATAGTTAGCGACTTATCCTTGCTCTCGCCCCTACCCTTCTAAAAGGTTTATGCTCCCTATAGCTAAGGGATATCACATAAGCCTATATCTTGTTAACTTCAAAGCTAAATCATTAGATCCTCGCCTACTTGCCTCAATAACTGCGCGCCTACTACTCTGAAGGCACTTTTATGAGGGTTATTAAGCCCTTATATAGTATTGCTAAGGCAGGCACCTATTAGAAGGCAACTTATAGTAAGCACTATAAAGAGAATCTCTAGATAGTAACTTTATTATATAACTCTTGCCTTCTTATTAGTTCTACTAAAAATACTAACTTTAGGATTATTAGCATATAAACTAATAATACTATTGGCCTTACTGATAATAGCTTCTATACCCGTAAAGAGGAAGAGTTAGCTAAAGCCAAGTTTATAGTAAAGGCGAAAAAGTATCTATCTATCAAATAACCTCTGGTCTTTAATAGCGGCATTATCACCCTCACAGATAATAGCAAGCTACACCTCCGCCAAAAAGACCAGGGTAAGAAGCTTAACCTTATCAACGCTACTAATAACTGCGACATAAAGAAACAATACATCAAACAAAGCGCGCGCGGCGTATATATTGCCTCAATTTGCTAACTAGAGGCTTATTTAAACCTATCTACCGCAGCCTAGCACTAGGATCCCACTACTAATAATATAAAGGCCCTCAATTATCATATCTAGTAGCAAATAGATAACCTTAACTATAGTCTAACGTTTATACCTATTATTTTAATAATAGCCAAGTTATTCATCTTTATTAATAGGTCTTTTATAAATAATACTAGCTTATCTTCACAGCTTGGATTTGTGATTATCCTAGCTAATAAGACTACTCTTAATGATACCTTTAAAATCTTTAGCAATATTATTCACTTCAGCTCAATAAAGTATAAGTATATAACCCGCTCTATACTAGCATCTGAGATCTATAGTATAGTTGCTAGCACTGACATAGCTTACGCTATTACTACTACCCTCTATCAACTCATAAAGAAGCTTGCAATACCTCCTATTACTACAACTATCTATACTAACTCATATTCGCTATATAAATATCTCATTAAGCTTGGGACTATAAAGGAGAAGCGTCTTATAATTAATATTATGGCCCTTCAATAGTCATATGAGCGACGAGAGCTTCACGAAGTGCGATGGATAAATGGTCACGATAACCTCGCTAATGCCTTCACCAAAACGGCCTCAAATAGCGCCCTCACACGTTTTATTAATAATAATGAAGCCACAATATGTATAGAGGGATAGGTTATAAGGGCCTAAAGGGGCACGATATATATGGAAGGATGGGATGGGCTACACGGACCTGAATGGAAGGAAGGATGGGACTATGGGACCATAGGACCATGGGGGTATAGGATATAGGCTAATATCGCCTATTAGAGGAGGTATTATAACGATATAGGCAAATTAGATAAATAGAGGATAATGGAGGCAAATTGCAGCCACTTCAGCTACTTATTATATTGTTTTGAAAATACTACTTTAGTAGGGGATTTTGGTATATACTGGCAGAAAGTAAAAGACTGCCAGTATTGGGATGTTGGGCGTATTGGCGCAGGCGCAGGTAGCTCGGCAGAATAGCCCGGGCGGTGTCGTGTAATGTGGGGCATCAGCCTCCCATCTACACCACTATCGCCCTTCTGCCTACCTACTAATATGCAACTTAGACCTTTTCAATACTATTAATTTAACCCCTACCTTTTCGACTGTGTGTACGTACATACTACTAGTATCACCAAGTGATACCAACACTACCTTAGCTTCCTTTGTAGCCTTCTTAGCTTTAAGGAGGGACTACCTCTTATATAGTAAGCGTAGGTATAGGGCGTAATTAAGGCGCTACTATTAACAGAACTGAGGCTAATTAGTAATTAGTATAGTAGTAGTAGGGGTGCGGACTTATAAGTACTATATCCTTGGGGTTAGTAGTAGAGGAGTTACTAGTAGCCTTTTAAGCTTAGTAGTTAGCATCCTCCTCCTTATTAAGCTAGAATAAGTTAGTATTACTAGATAAGATTATAGCGCTTCTATAGAGAGGGGGGTGGGGGATATAAGCTTATAGAGATATAGCTACTGCAGCTATAGTTCTCTACGCACTTAGCATAGTATATAATATAGATATCTGCGAGAGGTTAGTAAGGAGGAGCTATATAGGGCATAGGATATATAATGAGGGAGTTATAGCATGCAGCTATAGAGAATAGCAGGTCTGCATTAATATAGTAGATTCTATAAAGCAGATAAACTACCTCCTAGATAAAACCTTTACTCTCCTCTATACTAGCTCTCTACTACTTTAAGGGGGTCTATAGACTATTAGTAATATTACTAGATAACGCTACTTAGGCGTATATAGTAGAGAGGAAGCTACTAGCATGCTTAGTGCTGTGGGGGCTAGAGTTATTATTATTATTATTATTACTATTAGCGCCGCCAGTAGAGGAGGGAGTAGCGGAGCTATCCTTATTAGTAAACAGCTCCCTAGCTTTATTGCGATTAAGGAAGGCGGCGAGGTCGCGAGTATATAGCGCCTTAGTAGTAATATCTTTAAGAGAGGGCTTTGGATAGGTTAAGAGGAAGGTTTAAGCAGTAGAAAGTAGAGGTTACTTATAGGTATAGTAGGTATAGTAGGTAGGTATATAGTAGTTATTAGTAGAGGAATAAGTAGAAGATAAGAAGGGTTTTTGGAAAGCTAAGGGAGCAGGTTATAATTACTGCGCTATATAGGCTACCCGCTATCTAATAATTAGTAATAGGCGCACTATTAGTGCGCACGGACCTATAGAGGGGGTGTTATTATGGGCTAGGCTATGCCCGCCTCTAAGCTACTGGGGCTACGCTACTTTAGTTATAGTAAGTATATTAAGGCTTATAGCCCTACCGCATAACTTCATAAAAGCTGCTTAAGCACTGCATAAGCCTATAGACTTAAGCCTTCTCTCCTTAGTATAGATTACTTCTAATTAATAGCACTCCTCTATTAAATAAACCCGGGCTACGTTCTTCATAGTGGATAATAAACTCTCCCAGTAACTAAAGCAGCGCTAAGTAGCTACTTTAGAGGTAAATACTAGGGCGAATAAACGCCTAGCTATAGGCCCTAAAATCTAGAATAAGGAGTTAGCTTATTATAATAAAGTAATAGAGGAGCTAATAGCATTACGTATTTATAAGATAGGGAATAGATTTTATAATATACATAAACTATATAATAGAGTAATAAGTAGGTAACTCCTATCTCTCTAATAGTAGACTTAGTAGATTTTTAAGTTCCTAACTCTCTTTATAGAACTATGGCGCTTTAAATAGCTCTAAGCGTAGGAATAAAGGTAAAGAAGAGAAAGAAGAACTAGCGCCTTCTTCTTGAAGTTCTTATGTGCCCCTAGTGAGCTACTAGTAAGTAGTAATTAGTTTCATAGCTTTTAGGTAGTACGTTTTATTTTCTTTTGCTTTTTATTTTGCTCTTTTAGCTTGCGGACCTTAAATTAAAATACCTAGCTAGCGTGCTCTATTCTCCTCTTACTCTCTAGTTACTGTATTTACTACTTCATATATAATAACCTTTCTTTATAGTCTTGCTATAAATCTAGCGAAATATTCTATTATGGTTCCTAGGAGTTATTTAAATCGTTATAGTCCTTCTATTTAATTAAATACTACTGGTTGCACCTAGGTCCCTTATGAGTAACTATGTAGTTAATAGTATAGATATTATTATTATTATTATTTTTAACTAGGATATCTTGAGGGGGTATAGTAGAACTAAAGAATAGCTCTAACTAAGTTAGTGAAAAGGTATTGTGGATTTAGTATTTATTATTAAGTTATAACTTATATGCTCTCCCTCTATTTATTATCTATTAGACTTTAAAGGGCTCTAGGTATTTATCTGAGAGTTTCTGAGATAGTTATTTCTGATAGATATTTTTAGTTAATAGGAGTATAAGATCTTTTACTAAAACAATATAGGTATTCTCTTTCTATTATAGAACTTGCTATAAGTGTTATTGTATTTATATAGTAGGTCTATAGTTATTAACCTCTAGTGGAGTAAATATTTACCTCTATTTTAAGCAGCTAGAATAGAGGCTAGTCTAGTTCTTTGAGGTATAATATTATTAGGCCCTATAGGTAGATATCCTATAAGTAACTCTACAGGTAATCTCTTAATAGCCTTATAGTAGCTATTATTATAGATAAATTGAGCTATTAGTAGCTACGTAATCTAGTTCTTCTAGTTAGTAGTGCAAAATATATATAAAAAGTGCTTAATAATTTAGTTTAACTACTTAGTCTGCCTATCTATCTGAGAGTGAAAGGCAGCACTTATATTCCTCTTAATAGCTAGTAGGTAGTATATTGTAGCCTAAAATTAACTTATAAATAGCAATCCTTAATCTAATATAATTACTTCTAGTACACTAGATTTTAGGAAGATATATGTTATTAGTAGGGAAGCTAGCCTATTAGTAGTAAGGGACTCCCAGGTAGGTATATATATAGTGAATTGTATAAACTTATTAACTACTATGAGGATAATTTTAGAGAGCTTACTTCGAAATTTATATTTAAATAATAATAGTAATTTAGTAATAAAGTTAGTTAATATTTATTAGAATAGTTAGGTAGTAATGCGTACGCGCTGAAGACGTTAAGTATCTTTAGCGCCTAGAGTACCATCAGCGCCTTCAGCGCCTTCAAGGCGCTAATAGCCATCAACGCACCCAACGCCCTCAGCGCGCCCATCGCGCTTAACATGCTCACCGCAATCAATATTAATAATATGTTTATTATCTTCAACGCATTGAATGTTAGTAGTATGTTCAACGCCTTAAATGTTTATTGCCTTTAATATAATAAATATTAGTAATATATTATCGCCCTTAACGCAACTAGCGCGTTAAGCGTTTAAGTAGGACTAACGCCTTTAAGAAAGAAACCTTAAAGAATAATTAATTCTTTTTATCTATTTTATACCTACTATAGTAGACTATATCAATTAGTAGCATAACCTTAACTAGTTATACCTTGCTATTACTCTTATTAAGGGGAAAATAGTTAAGCTTATAAAGATAGTTAACCCTATTAATTAATTCCCTTAACTGGGAATAAACTTATCCCTTAACTGGGACTAGACTCATCCCTTAACTAGGACCAATTTCTCCCTTAACTGGGATCAACCTTTTCCCTTAACTGGGAACATCCTAAAGAGATATTAAATCTCACAAGTAAAATAGCTTAAAAAATAATTAATTAAGAGATTAAAAAAGCTCTTACCCCTAACCTTCCTAAGCCTATTAATTATATAACGATCACTAACTTCTTAGTAGTAGTTAAGAAATATCCTAAAGAAATCTATATATTACTAACTCTAACTAAATCTATACTACTACGGCTAGCTCCTAACGTAATAATTACTACTATTATAAGAGAAAACTTTAAAAAAATTTAGTAAACTACTAAAATTAAATCCAAAAAGCTAATATATATAGAAATACTTATATAGCTACCTATTAGCTTTAAGATAGGGTTATAAAAGCCTAGATAAATAATCCTTAGATCTTTATAGATACTATAAGATAATAATATTACCTTAACGCTCTCTATTACAAACGCTATATTAAGATAGAACGCTCGTAAGGGCGTAAACTAGACCTTACATTATTCTTTAGAGATGATAAGAAGCTAGGAGGTTATAAGACCCTAAGAACTAGTAGTATGGGGTACCTAAGAGAGCTAGAACTATAAGCTAAAAATAACTTCCCTATATAAACTTAATTCTTTCTAGTACTCCCTTTAACTCTAGAGGAGTATTATAGATTTAGATAGAGTTTTTTAAATACCTCATAAACCCTAAGATAAAACGTTTCACTAGGGAATAATAATAAATCACCGCTACTAGAACTAAACCCGGACTCTCTAGTCAACCTATTTAATAAAACGCTCCTCCTAATATCTACTTATTACTTAAAGAAAGGTAGGTTTAGCTTAATATAAGATTAACCTCATAACTTAAGTAATATATAGAGTCCTCAAGGCTATATTAGTAATTCTTTTCTCTTCCCACGCGCTAGACCCTCAATATAGGTCTAAAAGTTAAGGTTTATAAAAGGTAAGCTAAGATTACTAAAGGGAAAGGGATATACTAGAGATAAGGAGGCTAAGCCTATACCTAAGGATAATTAGGCTAACCTTATGCCTAAAAGAGAGCAGAATACTAGGGCCTCTTTAGCTCGTAACAAGGATAGTAATTGCCACAGCCTGGATCCAAGATCTCACTATCTAGTTGTGACTTGGAGCTTACATTGTTGCGGAGCCCGCTCCCTATCTATCTTATAATATATTATGAGCCAAAGAGACCCTAGTAGTCTGCGTTCCAGATGGTTTAGACGTAGGAGGTAGTTTTAAGGGAGTTTCAAAGGAAGCCTATGTAGCTAGGGAGGTACTAAGTAACCTCTAGATAAGTTGAGGGCCCCTATAAGTTAGGAAGAGGGGGCTAGAGATGAATGTTGAACTCGAAATACCCCTATCTTGAACTAACTCCTTTACTCTGCGCTATAGCCTCTAACACGTTTATCTCTCTTCCTATATAATAGGGGCGCGGACTGTTAGAGCAGCACTAAAAGAATAAAGCATAAAGAATAATAAAAATAGTATAATATAGATTACCTAAAAGTAGGCCTCAGGACCCTAATAATAATGCAAATAGTAATAGTTAAACCTAAGATTAGATACCCTAAGACCCTAATAATAGAAATAATAGTAATAAAGATGAGGATATTAGTAACCTACTAGAGAATAATATTAGTAAGACTAATTTAGATATATGGATTGTAGAAGTAGAGAAGAAGCTTAGGATATAGTCTAAGCAGAAGCGCCTATATAGGTTAAATATGGGCTGAATATTAATTCTATTAGATAACCCTACCCCTACTTACTTAGAGGAGTTTAGTACCCCTCTAACTAAGAAATATCACACTTACCTTTTTAGAAGATACCTCCTACCTTTAAATTATAAGGGGGGTACCGAGACTAATTATAATATATTTATATTTAATATTAAAGAACGATTTTTTATAATTAGTATTATAGAAGATGTGGAGAAGGTTCTATATATAACTAGGTGCTTAGAAGGGACTATAGTAGGCTAATAGTTATTAAACCTCGCTATTAATTATAAACATAAAGCAAAAAACATTACTTAAGCTGAAATATAAAAGTAGTTAGCTATCTAGGTGCTAGATAAAGGGGCCTAGACGCTCAATACCTAGATATAACTTAAGGTAGCTTATTAAAGACTAGAATAGTCTTACTAGAGTTTTATTACTTACTATAAGAATATTAAAGTAGAGAGCTCTTTCTAGTTATGAGAGAAGATATAAGTAGCTAATATAATAGCCTAATTAGACCCTAAGATATAATAATTTGTAATAATACATAGTCTGCTACTAACCCGCCTTAGGCTAGATACCTAAGTAAGAAATGTAGAGCTTATAGTAGCTATTTAATTCTATAAGATATTAGGTAGGAACTAGTCTACTAATAGGAAAGAATATTACTAAGAAAATATTAGTAATTTTACACTAAGATATTACTAAGATAATACTAATAGCTTAGCACCTAGATATTACTATAATAATTGAGCTACTAGTTTAAATACTCCTAGGTGAGACTAGTATAGCACTAATAAGCTAGATACTAAAACCCCCTAGGAATATAAAAAGGCTAAGAACTAGAATAATACTAATAAACTAGATATTAGGAACTACTAAGAGAAGCACTAGAAGAACAGAAGGTTTAATAATAATAAGAGCAGGAAGATAATATACTATAGTTAGTACAGAAGGGCATATTATACTAAGATACCTATATTATAAGAACTATAATAAACCTTAATATAATAGGAAACCCTGCTAACTAAAAGACTACTACTTAGTATATAAAATTAAATAAAATAAGGATAAGCTATACTACTTTAAAGTAACTATAAAAGTTAGAGTTATAGGTAGCTAGAGGATAGGCCTTATACTTATTAACTATATAGTAGATAAGAATATTTTGAATTAGAAGATAGTATTACTAAATAGTATCTAATTAGTACTTACTAATAAGCCTACTATAAGGGGGTATAGAGAGGAAAACTACTTGAATTTAGTGAGAGAAGGATTATAACTTATATATTAGATACTATAGGGGTTTATTAGACCTCTTTATATATCTTTATAGTTACTAATAGTAATAGCTTTAATATTATCCTGGGAATTCCCTAGGGAGAGAAAGGGAAACTGAACCTTAACTAGGAGGTATTAGGCTGGACCTATCCTATTACTAAAAAGAGTATTAGGAAAGGATACGTGGGTTAGCGCCTACGCATAGCTAGGAAAGCTGTGATTATATAAGCCTATATGCGCATATATACGCGCGCATCTAGCACTTAGGATATCTAGGAAACGTTCTTCACTATTATTATCATCACAAAAATCACAATTATCATTATAATCCATAGTCTTTTTTAGCCTCAAGGGGGCTCATACCTTAATAATCCTATATATAATTACCTATAATATCTCTTCTATTTCAAGCCAATTCTTCCTATTCTTTCTAATTAGATCTATAAATCGCTACGCGCATCTTTTGAGCCTACTTTTATTATTCCTATCCGTTTGTGGGTAGTGTTGTGTTATTTGCTATCTTTGTAGTCCCCACTAGGCTCCTGCTCTTCCTAATGGTGCCTAGAGGCGGATCTTTTTGCTCTTTGCCACGACCCTCAAAGGTTTCTAAGAGAGTGGGGTGCCTTCGTTGCGTCCGGACGTCCCGCCGTTATAACACACACTAATACATACCCACTCCTTTTCTAGATGATTGCGAAATCTAGCTGCCATGAAGAAACAAAGAAATGAAGAAATAAAGAAATAATAATATAATATATGAATGAGAGCTAGATGGAGGAGAATGGGCGATTCGCAGACCTATCAGCCTATAGAGGGATTGCTATAGCTAAGCGTTCTTTTGAAAAGTTAATAGGAATCACGAATACCCTGAAATCCTCCCTTTCAGCATTTCAGCTTTCTTTTTCCTTCCTTATTGCAGTTTGCGCGCGCCCGGTTTTGCGCCTAATTACGCCCTCGAATACTATTATCCACCGCTAGTCTTTTTAACTAGTCTATTGTAGCTAAGATAGCTGAAAAGCTATATAGAAGAAATAGCAGTCTTACTAAGCTAATAAGTGAAGCGAGATTAACTAGATTAGTAGAAGAATACTAATAAACCCTTTTTAATGCGGCCTAGAGTGCTAAGAGCAAGTATACTAATATATAAAGTATTTTAATATAGTAAGCTGCGAGATTTTGAGAGAGGAGCCTCAAAGAGAGAAGACTTTCCTAAGCTCTATGGCCACGAGGCCTTTCTATACTCTTTTGTATTCCTTTCCTTTTATATTATCTTTTGTTATCTAAAAGATCTGGAGTATCTCATGAAAACTCTATGCGCCTACTTCTGCACCCTTTGCAGCGCCGCTAAAACGTCGTTTTTTCGATATCACTGCAGTTTTTATTACGCTCTTTTTGCGCCCGGCGCTACTACCTAGCGCCGCATGCCGTTATATGCCCGCCGCTGCCCGATGCCGCTACCTAATACTGCCGCCTGCCGCTATCTATTACTACCCTCCGCCACGCCTATTGAAGCCTAGAAGGCCCTAAAGAAGATCCGACTTTTGCGCCCGTCACCACCTGCCGCTACCGCCGCCACGTAGACCTACCTAACGAAAGGTCCATCTAATTACGCTATACGCTACTTATTTAAGCACTCGCTGAAGTATAGTATGAGTTATAGGGAGGTCCATAGTATAGGGGTATGAGTCTACACATGCCATTATAGTTACAAAGGTTATAGGTTCAAGTCTGGTTTTTTTTTTCGTCCTGCGGAGCTTTTTTAGTTTGGGCTTCCATAGTCCCAGCTTTGGGGAGGATTGGGAAAGGATACGTGGGTTGGCGCCCACGCATAGCTAGGAAAGCTGTGATTATGTAAGCCTATATGCGCATATATACGCGCGCATCTAGCACTCAGGATATCCAGGAAACGTTCTTCACCATCATCATCATCACAAGAATCACAATCATCATCATAATCCATAGTCTTTTTCAGCCTCAAGGGGGCTCATACCTTAATAATCCTATACACAATTACCTGCAATATCTCTTCTATTTCAAGCCTAATTCTTCCCATTCTTTCTAATTAGATCTGCGAATCGCTACGCGCATCTTTTGAGCCTACTTTTATTATTCCTATCCGTTCGTGGGTAGTGTTGTGTTGTTTGCTATCTTTGCAGTCCCCATCGGGCTCCTGCTCTTCCCAGTATCTAACTTATTACTAGAATATAAGCGCTATATTAAGCGTAAAAAATATAAAAGTAGTTCTTATTAGGGTGCTATAGGTTACTAAGAGACTACCTAATAATAAATAGAAACTACTTAATAAAAGAGAAGATAAAGCTAATAACTTACTAGAGTATTAAGAGTTTTAAAAAGTATTTAATATTAACTTTATAGAAACTGTACCTAATTTTAGAACTACCTAGAGCTACCCTAAGAACCTAATACTGGGGATAGAACCTCCTTTTAAGCCTATTTACCTACTAGTTGAGAAGGAACTAGAAGAATTAAGGTAGTATATTGAGATAGCCCTATAGAAGGAGTGGATCTAACCCTCAACTAGTTTAGTAGGGGCGCCTATTTTATTTGTCTCTAAGAAAGTGGGAAAACTATAATTGTATATTAACTATTGGGAGCTTAACTAGTTAACTATTAAGAACTAAGTACTACTGCTATGAATTAAGAAAATCTTAGGTTAATTATTATTAATAAAGTATTTCACTAAGCTAGATCTTCAGGACGCTTACTACTAAGTGAGAATTAGAGAGAATAACAAATAGAAGACCACCTTTCATATACACTATAGTTACTATAAGTATTGCCTTATACTATTTAGGCTAGTAAATGCACCCGCCACCTTCTAGATATTTATTAATAAGGCTCTATTTAGCCTTATTAATATTATTTATATTATATATTTAAATACTATTTTAATATTCTTAATTAGTATGCCCTCTTATATAAATGCGGTAAGATAGGTGCTTACCTAGTTAGAAGCTAATAATCTTTTTATTAACTCTAATAAATGCAATTTCTATAAATAAATAGTTACGTTTCTCAGCTTTATAGGTTTACTAGAAGAGATCTCTATAGAGCAGAATAACGTTAAAGTAATTACTAAGTAGCTGGAGCCTACTACTACCTGAGATATTTAGTAATTCTTAGGATTTACAGAATTCTATAGGAGGTTTATTAAGAACTATTTAAAGATATATAGCCCCTTAATAGATTAACTTATTAAAGGAGTTAAACTAGTAATTACTGGGGAGGCACTGGAGGCCTTCTATTAGCTTAGGAAGATATTCACTAAAGCACCTATACTATAATACTTTAACCTAATACTTCTAATTTAAGTCAAAACTAATGCTTCTAACTTCACTATAAGCATAATAATATTAAGCTAATAGGAAGGAGACGTATAGAGACTAGTAGCGTTTATATCTTATAAGTTAAAAGGTGCTAAATTATGCTATAGTATGCCTGAAGCTAAGCTACTAGCTATTACGGAGGCAGCTATATGCTAGTAATATTACTTACTTTACTCCTAGCACTAACTATAATTTATTACTAACTACCTAGGGCACAAGTACCTCACTAATAAGAAGATATTAAATACCTGCTAAGCACAATTATTATAAGATTTTGCTATATTTAAATTCAAAATTAAGTATTAACTAGGCTGCTAGAACCTAGCTAATGCCCTCTCATAGAGACCTAACTATATTCCAGATAATAGGGAGATTAATAATATAAAAACCAATTTATTAGAGGGCTTCCTACAGCAATTTAATCGTAATAGTGCAGAAGATTACTAGCAGAAGACAGATGGTGGACTACTAGGTAGCCACTATATTAGAAGAACTTATGCTATTACTTAAACAAGAGGTTAAAATAGCTCAAAAGGAAGACCTATTCTACTAGAAACAAAAATAAAAGAATAGAGGCGCCTATTAGTCACTAGATGAGGATAACCTAGTATACTATAAGGAGGAGCTTTTTATGCCTAATAATCACCCAATCCAGAAGGAAATCCTATACGCATTCCACAATAAGCTATTAAGAGGTTCTCTAGAGGTTACTAAGATACTTAAGAGGCTTTAGAAATCCTTCTTTTAGACCTAATAAAAACGGAATATTAAGGAATACATTAAAATATATGCAATCTACTAGTAGATAAAATTATAATACTACCTACTATATAGAGAGCTAGCTTCCTTACTAGTACCCACCTAATTATTCTAATAGATATTAATTAACTTTATTACTAAATTACTGCTATTATTTATATATAAATTCTAAAGTAAGCCCTTTAATACTATCTTTATAGTGGTTAATAAGTTTATAAAATCTACTATATATATATCTACCTAGGAGTTCCTTACTGCTAATAGGCTGGCTTCCCTACTAATAAAATATATTTTCCTAAAATTTAGTCTACTAGAAGCTATTATATAAGATGGAGAATCACTATTTATAAGTAAATTTTGGGCTAAAGTGTACTACTTACTAGCTATTAAGAGGAAGATAAGCACTGCTTTTTACCTATAGACAACTAGATAGACTAAGTAGTTGAACTAAATTATTAAGTACTTTTTGTATATATTTTGTAGTACTAATTAGAGTAATTAGGTTAAATAGCTACTAATTACTTAATTTACTTATAATAATAGCTACTATGAGGAGGCTATCAAGAGATTACCTATAGAGCTACTTATAGGGTATCTGCCTATAGGGCCAAATAATATTATACCTCAAAGAACTAGACTAGCCTCTATTCTAGCTATATAAGATAAAATCAAATATCTACTTAACTAGAGGTTAGTAATTATATACCTACTATATAAATATAATAATACTTATAGTGAGTTCTATAATAGAAGAAGGATACCTATTATTTTTATAGTGGGAGATCTTATACTCCTATTAACTAAACATATCTATTAGAAATACCTATATCAAAACCTCTTAAATAAATATCTAGGACCTTTTAAAGTCTAATAGGTAATTAATAGAGAGAGAGTATATAAGTTATAACTTGATAATAACTACTAAATTCATAATATCTTTATACTAACTTAGTTAGAGCTATTCTTTAGTTCTACTATACTCCCTTAAGATATCCTAGTTAATAATAATAATAATATCTATACTATTAACTATATAGTTACCCACAATGGACCTAGATATAACTACTATTATTTAATTAAATAGAAGGATTATAATAATTTAGATAATTCCTAGAAGCTATAATAGAATATTTTACTAGATTTATAGTGAGATTATGAGGAAAGATTATTATACATAGAGTAGTAGGCACTAAGTAACTAGAAATTAAGAGGAGGATAGGGCACGCTAGCCAGGTATTTTAATTTAGGGCCCATAAGCTAAAAGCAAAATAGAAAGTAAGAGAAGCAAAAAGTATTACCTAGAGGCTACTAAAAACTACTGTTTATTACTAGCTCACTAGGGGCACACAAGAACTTTTACTCTAAGGTACTAGCGCTTTCTGCCTTATTATTAATTTCTTACTTACGCTCTCCCTTATTAGAAAACTCTTCTAAGATCTCATAGTACTACTAGAAATAATTAGAAATATAAAAAGCCTAATAGGTTTATTACTAGGGAGGTATTAGCTAATTACTCACTACCTTATTATATAAACTAGTTATATTACTAAAACCTAAACTAACTACTTAAATACCTGAGGACACTAGTTTCTCTACTGCCTAGTAGTAGTGAACTAGCTCCTTATTCTGCTGGGCAAGGACCTTGTTCTGGGCCTTAATGCCTATAGCGATGCGCTTGTTTGCCCTGGTATTTGCCTCTAGGGCGGCTACCTGGCGCTCCTCTAGTTACTAGGAGAGTTTGTTATTCTCAGCTTTATGCTTCTCAGCTAATTTATTAGTATTATTCTTCTTAGCTTAGAGAACCTTTTTACCTATAAGCTATATAGCTTTAAGCTTAGTCTAAAGAGTATTAAGAACTAGATGAGGACTAGAAAAGTACTAGATAATACCTTATTACCTTTATATTAGACCTAAAGGCTGGGAGTATCTTAAGCTTCCTTAAAAGAGGCTTTTATTTTACTAGCTAAAGCTATAACTCTCTGAGGCGCCTATTAGTTATTAGCGAAAATGTTACTAAGTCCTTATAAAACCCTATTGGAATATAGGGCTTCCTATTACTTAGGTTGGCGTAGTAGGTATATTTATTTGATATAGCTATAGGAAAATATTAGTGGAACTGCGAAGGAGGTACTAGGTAACTATAGGTTACTTACTAGCGCTCTTAGCATAAAGCACGAACTCCTCCTTCTCTAGGTCCTAGCTGCACTAGGTAGAGAGATACTAATAATAAGAGACCCCCTATATGGCGGCCTCTATGGCGCTGCGGCTGCTATTAGGTACTTAGTTAGATATAGTAATGCTAGTAATATTGCTGCTACTAATAGTAATGCTAATGGGATAGTAGTAGTGATGATGGCGTAGTGTAATAGTAGCGGTAATAGTGCTATTATGATCTAATAAGGTAAAAGGAAGGAAGTTTTGCAAGCTAAAATTTAATGGAGATTTATATCTATTTAATTTAATACTACAGACTTAGTACTTATATAGTTAAAAGAATAATAATCTTAGGATTAGAACATTATTTAAAGTTATTAAGATGAGGGACTACTAAGTAACTAATAGATAACTACCTAATAATTACTGTAATAAATAAAAGATTTATTTATTAATAAGGAGAGTATTAATTTTAAGTCCTATAAAGCAACTAAAAATAAACTAATAATATAAAATAACTTTAATTTAAAAGACGATTTTAGTACTATAAAAATAATATTAAATAAATATTACTTTTATTTTATTTATAAAAGGAAGGTATAACTAATAGAGCGGAAGATATAAGAGTAGCTAGGGGGTTGTGAATAGGAGCTTACTTACTAGTTAGCTACTCCTCTAAGCTATTCTACTCTATGGGGGAGGTAGAAGCCATAAGAGCAGCTAGGGTTAAGAATAGAAGTCTAACTACTAATTAGCTACTCCTCTAAGTTATTTAACTATCCTAGGTAGAAAAGAGGCTATAAGAGCAGCTAGGGGTTATAGATAGGAGCCTACCTACTAGGTAGCTACTCCTCTAAGCTATATAGAAGATATAAGAGCGGCTAGAGTTAAGGATAGAAACCCAACTACTAAGTTAGCTACTCCTCTAAGCTATCTAGCTACCTATAAAGTTAATACTACTAGAATAAGGGATGCGAAGTTCTAGATATTTATTAATTATAGTCCAAGAAAGAAAAAATTCACTATTAGGCAATTACTAGGTAGTTTGTTAGTATTAGTTTGGCGATAGACCTTATTAGACGGGGGATTATATTACGAGCTAAAGAGACCCTAGTAGTCTGCGTTCTAGATAGTTTAGAGGTAGGAGGTAGTTTTAAGGGAGTTTTAAAAGAAGCTAATATAGCTAGGGAGGCACTAGGTAACCTCTAGATAAGTTGAGGGCCCCCGCAAGTTAGGAAGAGGGGGCTAGAGATGAATGTTGAACTCGAAATACCCCTATCTTGAACTAACTCCTTTACTCTGCGCCACAGCCTCTGACACAATGCTTATTGCAGACTTGACCGTTGAGGCTAATGAAACGATAATCTGATCACTCCTATTGAGTGAGATGTGACGAGGGAGGTTTTTCCTTCGGATAGACAGGTCTCGCTAAATAACCTGAGGTATCGCGATGTCAAAGGCTTCGGCGCAGGGCATCTCTCTTTTCGTATGGCATCAAGTGAGACTTTGATTGTACCTAGTGTGGCGTTGATCTTACGCGGTCTTATCATGAACATCGCCCTCGCCCAACTGCATAAAGACTTCCATCGGATCTGGAGCTATGTTGGATAACTTTCAAAAGATATAAACAGTGCGAAAACTTCGAAAACACCCTCCTGTACTTCAGTCAGAGTGGGAATCCAGAGGTCAAAGCGAACGCCATGCTTGCCAACCACTAGTACGAAACGCATCCATCCAGTGATATTTGCAGGAACTCGTTGGCTTCTAGGATTGGTGCCTACCTGAAAGAGTAAGGAGTGAGCGAGCTTTCTTATGGTTCATGGTCTCGGCTGCATGGAGACTTGCCATGGCTCTGCAGAATGCATCATGTGTCTGATATCACACCCTCGGGTATCCTCAACACTAACCCATACTCAGTATTCACTTCATGTACGAGGATTACAATGGACTCACTAATGCGGAGTCTGCATATATCCTGAGAAGTCGGTCAAGGATGGGATGGACTATGATAGGCGGCTTGAAACGCCAGTGGTTGTCTAATCCACGTACAGCACACCAAGATTTGTTCCCCTCGCCGGAGCTCAACAACCATGACGACCGAAAACGAAAACATATGCGTGGAACCCTTTTCCTAAAGCCTACATGAAGGTGTGTGCCCTGCCTTGCATCCCCCATGTGTTAATGGTCTGTCGAGATCAGAGGGGGTTAGGCTTTCCCCACCACTTTTCACCGCCAGTTTCCCAGTCGTCTTATCTGTTCATCAACAGCCACAATTTCATCGAGCCTCTCAAAACATCTGGAAACTTTTGTGACCAAGGGTTCGTTGAATCAGGTTGCCTTACGGTTTGCAATATCCCGTACCTTCTCTCGGTTGCCTCCTTTAACTCCAACATGAATCAAGCACCCACTCCGCTTACTTCCCGTCTTTTTGCTGCTGTCGTCGAGTTTTGGTCTTTGATTATTCGACAAGAATCATGGGCTTTAGTTTCGAAACCGGACCCTCGGTCAACGGACAACATTGATTCTGGAGGTGGGAACGGCGAAGAAGACTTCGAGACGAGCTCTGATTTCCAAAGCCCAAACACCCAAGACCAGCAACTCCAGAGCTGGAAGCTTGAGCGTTTTCTTCTGGCTGAAGAATGTGATCGCCTCTGTCTTTGGAAGTTCAACTTCACCGATGACGATCTAGATCGTTTGACAGCCAACCAGTCGAGCATATTCGGTGGCGCCGTTATCCAGAGCTTAGTAAATATTGGCCAAGCTTTGGTCAATGAAGCAGGTGAGTAATGATATAACAGACCTTTCCATAAGTCGAGCATTGCCTCAAAGCGAACCGTAGCTTTAAGCTATCAGTACGAGAAGATCAGCGAAATCAACATCCACATACTAATAAAGATAAGATATCCAAGTTTTCGAAAGTTCGGTTAATGAGCTGAAAACTCGTCGAAGAGTATTACAATCCTTGATAGACGAGGGAAGAAGTCTATTTCGCTGTGTCTACTATGATGGAGAGGCAGAGACCCATGCGAGCACCTACGAATCAGTCATGACCGACTTCACCTCACCCGAAGAAAGAACTCCAAGCTTGCATGAAGTTCTCAAAACCGATATCGGCAAGCTCCAAAGGCTAAGCTTTTCGATCTCACAGACGTTGTCAGGAATGAATAGCTAGGTGAGTCGACCAAAGCAGGACGAATTCATGTTCTGACGGGGGCCAGACAAGATGACGCCCACGATCATTGTGAGAAAGAAGCCAAGAAAAGACCGGAAAAGACTCTTGGAGGGTTTTTGTGCGAAACTCGAGGTTCAGAAGTATATTGATGCGAAAAGCTGGCGCAGGAGGTGAGATTCCAAATCTTTAATTCCTGAGGCAATGATACCCATGGCTTATGAGTTTGCCGCAAGTAAAACGTCTAGACTCTTTTCATCCCATGACAGGCAACCTGTCTCGAAATGAGTTTTGGTGCTATTACTGGATATTTGACACGCTGGTCCATTTTCGTATATAGCGCTGGCATAACATCGACACGAAGCCACGGATCAATTTGAAAACAGTCCGAACGGGGAAAGAGATCAAAGTACTGCTGTTGCATAAAATGTCGATTCCAAGATATATCAAGACGTGTTTACTACGAAGTAAAACGGGGAAATAGTGCAGTGGCGAGCTTTGAAGCCCATACCTGTACAAAAAGAATACCCTACTTCATGTTCTGCTTTGGCGTGGGTATCGGCAAAACTATCCCATTTTTCACGAGATAGACCAAGTTGCTAGCCGATATACCTCCGCCAAGAAAGAGAGCACCCTGAGACGCTGTGTTGTTCATGACGATGAGTTCGTCCGGTTGATACATCGAATGGATGTCTCCACCATCTCTGCCCACACTCATGCCAATGAAAGTAGCGCCTACAACATTGTTCGATTGTACCACGCCTCGGGTCTGACCGGGCGCGAGCGGGGCAGCTCTGTACTCGTAGGGCGGTGGGTTTTGTAACTCAGTCAGATCTTGATCGTTGAGATGCCACAATCCCTTCTCGTCCTTCCATGCTCGGCGCTGAAGCAGTTGAGCGAGACGAAGTCCATTTTCCAGTCCAGAACACTCTTGAACTCGCTGATCAATGTGGTTGACGATCTGGACGTTGACAATAAAGTCCCCCTTCCCCATAGCTCCCATCAGGCCCACCTGGGCCATCTGCAGCGCAAGGACCAATGTCGCCTTCGACTCATTCAGTTCTTTGCGCATAACATCCAGCCTTGCTTGCTCGCCATGACCATCGATGAAGTGCCCGATGAACTGTCTAAAACCACCACCGATTTCAGATTTCTCCCCTAGATCACAAATTAAATCATAAAGCCGCTGAGAATTCGCCTTCACAATGCCAGCTGCGTGAACGACTTGGCTTTGGTGGAGTTCCTTCTCCGTCTTGACGAGGTTGGCAAGGCTCATCGTCGCCTTGACATCCTTTACAACGTCGTCCAGGTAAGATATCCCATTTTTGTGGCGTACCCAAGCGGTTTTAGCCCGGTCGAGAATCTTCAGAGAGCGAGCGAGAATGTCGACGCATGCAGCGGCAGCACCGAGAGCCTCCTGCAAATAACAATAAGCAAGGATGTTCTGCCGGAACCAATGCATCCACAATACTTGCCATTATGCTACAACGTCTTTGAACCTAGAGCGTATTAGACTGGCGCGAGAAATGGCAGATTTTCAGCCAAAAGTGTAGATGCGTGATGTCCCCAGGCTGGCAGGTCTACGAAAGTTGCACATGTGGGAAACCATGGGGGTGGCTATTCAAGATGTACGAAGTTCGACAGGTGCCAACTCGTCCACATGACCAAGACAATTCCACTTACAGCTAGTTCCGTCTGGGTTCGGAAGCGGGGGAAAACTCGTGTAGACGGCCTTGATGAGAAAAAGTACTCTCGCGAATGCGGCGTTCCCGAGTCTCAAGTTACATGCAGTCAACTAATGTCCTCCCTCAGATAAGCCCAGTGTCTACCCCGGGTGAATGAGTAGTATGCAGGATGATTCGCCCGCCAAGCGTTTCATGCACCTCATACATGCAGATGTCTAGTGTTAGAAGCAGGCTCTCAGGATGGAGGGTAAGCACTACCAACAATTGCAGGAATATCTTCCACACGGAAGATGCCTTGCACCAATCATGCAACACCACGACGCACCAGCCTGTTGCGGAGAATGATACGACCGAAAAGTACATGCAAAGTGTGAGGAGAAACTGTATACTTCATTGGCAACAGTCTTTGTTGAGGCCAATAAGACTTCGTTAACCATTTACTCGGTGTGTTGAGGCTGACGATTTCGTCCCGGAAGTCGCCGACCGAATCGAAACTATGGCTCATGAGCGTGGGATGAATGAGCTTCTCTGTGTCTGGAGTCTTCTGAATGTTTCTCCTGTTGGTCTTAGTGACTCAGCAAGAAGACCCTGCTTCGTTTCTCGTTAGCCCTCTCCTTTCACTCAGTTTGCCATCATCATCCCCTCAAACACCAGCACTCTAATTTGATTCCTCGGCTCTTCTCCTCCTTACTGAACATCCATGCCTCAACGTGATCAATGCGACGAGATGTCGCAACCATCAGCACCGGATTCCGTTTCTGGATCCAATGCTGTTGGCGTGCTCGGCAACCGCTTCACAACCGGAGCCGTTCTCGCAACCGAACAGACCCGAAGCATCACGACTGCTGCCACAGGCTTGAAAAATGAAGTGGAAAATAACGCCATTAGCATCAACTACATTCATTGCCAGGGTGACTACAACCATTCTATACAAGGGGCAACCAACACCAATTCCCAGGCCAAGGGCGATGAACGGCCGCTGGCTTCTCCAACGCCATCACCATCAAAATCTTTCAGCAATTTAAGCGGACTTTTACCTTCTCATACTCCATTGCTAGGTCCTGGACTATCTGATTCATTGGTCCCCGACTTGTCAAGCCCCAGCACATACGTTTACGACCTTCCTTCGCGACCTGATTCGGTAGCGATTCCAGAATGGGCGAGCCACTTCGAAAACTTTCGCACAAAAGTCAGAGACACCTATGTTTATGTTTTGAGTCAAATTGACGCAAAGCGTGCCCGAAGATCTCGACGAGAGAGGAAAAAGCAGTTCAAATTCCAGGTCAATTTACAAAAGGATACATTTGTGATGGCGATCGAGTCTTTCATCACTACACTGGACAACTTATCTCTCACAACAGAGCAGCTTGGGGCTGAAACGAAAGACCTATGCGAGAAAGCTTGCCAAATCCTCGACGATATCGGGGTTCAACTACAGAATTTCCGTATCGGTGTAGAAACCTTTTCCACAGCTGAGGTAAGAACCTGCATTGCGGCAAAATGTTGATCTGATCATGTGGACTTACATGTTCATGTCCTAGACCAACGACAAGAAAAAGAGACGGGATTTAGCGGACTCCTTTGCCACCCTTCAATCGCGGCTGGATGCTTTCGGAGAAGTCGCTCTCTCCATGATTCCAGCAGACCCGATCCCCGATTTATCGACATTAAGGGCAAACGCGCAGGACCCGGCGCTCGAATCTCGGGAGGTGGATAGGCTATCCACTGAAGGTCGCGTGTCAAGCATGCTTCACCAGTGCTTATGCCGCGCGTGTCCTGAACAGTGTCATGACCGGCACACGACATATCTCAGCCTCCAGCCAGAAGAAATAGGTACCGCCTCGCTTCCTAGCCCATCCGAGCTTGTTAGGGTGATTTGGCAGTGCCACATGGCTTTCCAGTCTACAATAGCGAAGGATCCTTTCATATGGCTTAGAGTGGTCTCATCCGCTGCGGGTGCTACCGAAAGCGATTTCACCGAAGTCGGCTTGGAGTGCAAGGATCGGAGCGAGGCTGAATTCCCGGAAAGTTCAGCAGAAGCAATCGCAGGCAACTCAAGAAAACGCCGGGCGACCTCGACGCCACTAGAGCCTTCCCCCAAAGCAGCACGAAAGACTCGACCCAGTCAGAGTGTAAGAGGAATCTCGCAGCCGGCCCCTCGGCTGATCACACCGAGCCGATTCGAGGTATGTCCAGAGCTTCTGGCTCAGCACGATCTTGATACAGTTGTTATGAACTTGATTGACGATCATGGCCACAATCACAATATCTTCTATCTCCCTAAAGAAAAACGACCAACCAACGAAGCAGAAGGGGATCCAATCTCATTGTATGAGATCCTGGATAAGAGACATAGCCGACACGCCAAGGGGAGAATGGGAAGGAAATCTGTTCTGCAGTTATCCCGACTCATTGCCGAAGCAGTTCTAAGGTTCGATCTACGAGATTCAGACCCAAACCCAGAGCAAAGCGTCGTCTTCTACAAATCACCTCGGAATCATCTAATTCCGTTTTTGAAAAAGGTCATCAGGAAGTCCGGTCATGCCTCAACTGCAGCGGAAGAAGAAGATAGTTCGTCAAGTAGAAGATCAGTTTTGCTGGCGAATCTGGGACACATCATGCTGCAGCTTGGTCTGATGAAGGAGGAGCGCGTAAAAGACGATCCTCCTCAAGACCTAAGTGGCAGACGAAACTACATACAGAGGGTGGCTCCAGAAGTTCTGACTGAAATGGGTCCTGGTTATCATCAAGTTATTCTGCAGTGCGTCAGCTTGTCAGCCCTTGGTGGTGATTCGGGGGCTACCTTCGAGATTGATTTCAAGCAGAAATACTACCACAGTATTGTCAAGCCACTCAAGGACATGGAGGAATTTCTTGAGAAACACGGGAAGAAATGAAGACGCGACCATTGCGGATGGCAGTTGCGGTTACGAAGATGAGGACACGACAGATATGTATACATGGATTGGATATTGCTCTCTTTTCTTTAACTAACCACGAAACTTTTTGTATCGTTATTAAACATCTCAAAATTTCAAATATCGCATTTCGCTTCATCCACTGTGAGTTGGCTGCTCAGCATCCTGGAGCCGGCGAACCAATTTGAATCTACCAAGAAGTGTACTATCCAAACATTCTGGCCACCTCTCTGATGGTTTCGTCTTTTGTCTCCAAAACAAGTCGATTCTGGTGTTTTACAACGACGCCCTGATAGCCAATAACCGATTCAATTGTCGACTCTTTCTCAAAGCCCATTTGATCTCGAGAACGGCTAATCAAGGTAACTCGAGATCAATAAACCCATGTTCTTAATCTCCGACGACGGTTTGGCATCCATGGACCATCTTCGAAGACGTCTGTGTGGGACACCAGTATCCGCGAGCAGCCGCAACTTGCGCAGAGCCTGAGCCCACACACGTGAGCTTTATGAGGATTGTTTTCAAGTTGATCAGACATCTCAAGAGGCTATTAGCATTCATATATTCGTCGCGACCCCCGAAACCCATGGATAGGGTCTTTAGTATGCCGGCAAGAGTCGTAAGTACTAGCAAAACCATACCCACATCCGCTCGATTACCAAGGCCGCTTGTTTCAAAACAAACAAGCCCACCGAGACTTGAGAGATTATAGAATAGTTTAAAAACCTTTCTCGCTGAAGTGGCAGTACATAAGACTGAGACTGGAGATATTTAGTGCACTTAGGGACTCTTGATGCCCGTAGTCGCACCTATACTTTTGAGGGTGCAGAGTTTCGCTGCCCAGCGCCTCCACAAGTCCAATCAATGCAATTTTAACCCCCAAACTTGCTGCTAATAATACTTTTTAATGGTTTTGATTAATGAGATATCTAGTAATATATTTAACTTAATTGCTATACAAAAATATATAATATCTATTTAACGCTATTTATATTATCCCTAAAAGCCTTTTATTATTATAAAGTAAAATAACCTTTATTTTATTAGCTTTTTAGTAGTTTAAGAGTTTTAATAGTATTAGGCTTTATTAATAGCCTAATACTGTTAGATTTAACTCAGTAATACTAAACATTCTTTTATCATTTGCTATTATTACTAGAATAGTAAAAATATTAATTATAATCTAGGAGAGTATTATAGGCTACGCCCGGTTAGAACTATCTAGGCTTCTGCTCAAATTCACCACTTAGGGCCCACCTAGTAGCCACCCACAAACCTAGCATAACCTTACTAAAGCGGAAAACTCTTCCTTTTCCTCTTCAGCTTTAAATAAATAGTATTACGCTACCTCTTATCGCATAGACTTAGGTCTAGCCTTTCGCATATTTAAAGCTTACTACTATAATAATAAGAGATGGGTTAAGCGCTGCTCCCCATTAGTTACTAAGATAATTAATAACCTAATAGCTAATAGCCAAGGCGAGCTATTATATACTAACTTAGTAATAGTATTAAACTACATCTAGTAGTAAATATAGAAGCTATAGAGAAGTAACTAGTAATCTACTATACCCCCCTAGATAATTACTACTAGTAGACTACTAGTAATACTTAGTATAGTAACCTAGAAGCTACTACTCTTACTTCTAAAGTTCTTAGGTTAGTAGAGAGAATATGCCTTATAAGCGTAATAGATAAAATACATTCTCACAATTAACTAGATCTTCTACCCTATAAATATAGAGGCATAATATATTATTAATTTATACCTAAGTAATAACCCCTAACTAATAGTCTCTATCTTCTGTAGAGCAAATAGTAAGAGAAGAAAATATAACTCTAAGGATTTTATAGCCTACGTTAACTAAACCTAGAAGGACCATAACCTATAGCCTCAAGCAGTAGCCTAACTACAGACCCTCCAGCAGAGAGAGATGAAGTCCCTGTCAGCCTTCTTACCGAGATTCAAGCAGACCTTAGCTAACGCAGGGGGCAGCAACTAGCCTAGCTAGGTCCAGATATCCCTCCTAGAGGCCACCCTCACTCCTAAGCTAAAACACTAGTTAATTACTATTAACCTACCTTCTAATTATAGCAAGTAGCTCTCAAAAGTTCAGAATATTACCTAGAGAGTTAAATACTAGAAAGCCCTAAGCTATCTCTAAGCACTCTACTAGAAGCTAGTAGCTAAAAATACTAATAGAGATACTTATATAACTAGAGTAATATATATCTTAAAAGTAAAGGAGAAATATTGCCTCTAATAAAACTTAGAGTTATTCTCTAATAGCTACTTAATATATCCCTAGTAGCAAAGAGATACAAATACCTACCCTAAGAATACTTACACCTACTATACCTATAGAGTTAAGGGCTATATTATATAGTACTACTCTATAAAAATAACTAGCTACTAAAAGTTGCTAAAATTAGGACCATAAGGTTAACTCTACTAGCTAAGAGGAGAAAGAGAACTACTAGATAGAGATATACTTCTCTAAAAATAATAAAGAGTTAGGAAAAAACCAACTCCAGAGCAAAATTAGGCCCTGGAGCCTACTAAAGAGGAGATATTAAGTTACAAATAATATACAATAGAGCAGCTAGTAAATAGTAAACATACTATTATATAAATTAGAGTTAATGAGGGATACATAGCCTACGCCCTAGTTAATACTAGTAATAATACCTATATAATAATTAGCTAATTCCTAGCCTAATACCTCTACCTTCTATATACTAAGAAGAAGTAGTAACCTATAAGGGAGTATACCTTTAGTAGTTCCTTACTAAGTAATACCTTAGGCATAATAGCCTTTAGTTTAGAGATAAGTAGCTATATCTAGCATATATTTATATATATAGTAAAAGGCCTTAACCTAGAGATCCTATTAGAATAGCTATAAATAGAGTAAAATAAAGTTATATATAATACTATAGCCTACTAAATATACTATAGCTAGGGCTATATTAGGCTATACCTAAAGGAGTAAGAAGAATTACCCCTTGTAATAGAAATAAGGGCTATAAGATTCCTAAATGCTATACTATTCTCTATAATCTATTAATACCTAGTAAGGAGGCGGAGTAAGCACTAGAGAGGCGCTATAGAGGCATAAGTTCAAGCAGTTAGCCTAGTAGATATTAAGAAGGCCCTTAACCTAAAGCTAAAGGAGGATTAATAATATAGAGTACTAGCTTAGATTCTAGAGGAGTTCCCCCGCTTATTTAACCTAAATAAAGCCCACCTACTTCCCCCCAGCTAGCCTAGAGCAAACCACTAGATTAACTTTATCCCTATTCTAGATAAGAGGGAACTACTACTTCCCTTGAGACCACTTTATAGCATATCGCGGGAGGAACTACTACTACTTAAGAACACCCTATAGAACCTCCTAAATAAAAGGTTTATTTAAGCTAGCAGCTTACTAGCTAGTACCCCAATACTCTTTATAAAAGAGCTAAGTAGAGGTATTCGCTTTTATATTAAATATAGGGCTCTAAATGCAATTATTAAAAAGAACTAATACCCCCTACTATTGATCTCTAAGACGTTATACTATATTAGCGCAGCTAAATAGTATATAAAATTAGATATAGTAATTACCTTCTATAAACTATAGATTATAGAGGGGCACTAGGAGAGAATAGTATTCCGCACCTAGTATAGCCTATTTAAGTAGGTAATATACCCCTTCAGCTTAACTAGCGCCCCTACTAGCGTTTAATCATATATTAATAGTATACTATAAAACTTCTTAAATAACTTTATTATAGCCTATATAAATAATATACTAATCCACTGAAATAGAATAAAAGAGGACTATAAGAAGAAAGTCTAGGAGGTCCTTTAGAGGCTAGTAGTAGCTAAACTTAACCTTAATCCTATAAAATATAAATTCTTAGTTAAAAAGGTTAAGTATATAGGGTTTATTATAATAATAGAGAAGAGCCTCTCTTATAATCCTAAGAAGCTCTAGGCAATTACTAAATAGCTACTCCCCACCTTACCTAAAGGGGTCTAGAGCTTCCCAAGGTTTACTAACTACTATAATATATTTATACCTAGTTATAGGGAGATTATTAAGCTACTAATATAGCTTACTAAGAAAATTATAGTATTCTACTAGAGGAAGAACTAAAATAAGGCATTTAAGGAGCTTAAGAAGCTATTTAGCACCTAACTAATCCTCTACTAGTTTAATCTAGAGAATAAGATAGTAGTAGAGACTAACTGCTCTAGGTTTGCCCTTAGAGGACTGCTCTCCTAAGCCGACCTAGAGAGCACCTAGCGCCCAGTAGTATTTCACTTAAGGAAGCTATTACTAGTAGAATATGACTACCTTATCTATAATAAGGAGCTACTAGTAGTACTATCTTATCTCTATATATAGAGAGTAGAGCTATATAGTATCTCTATCTTTAAGATACTAATAGACTACTAGGAGCTTAAATACTTTATAAAAAAGTAATACTTTATATAATATTAGAGTAAGTAAGTAGAGGAGTTATCTTAATATAACTTCTATATTATGTACTGCTCTAATAGGGAGGTAGTAGCCCCTAATACCCTCTCTCAGCAGGAGCAGGATATACCCTAGAAGTAAAATAATAAGTAGAAGTGGGGAAGGGTTCTATAGCTAATAACTAACTATATATAACCCTAAGGAGACCCTATAGCTAGCCCCCTAGTAAGGAGGAACTAGGCGCTAGTAAGCTACTTAGATATCCTAGATACAATAGTTTTTACTAGGGACCTAGAGCTATAAGCACTATAGCAGGAGATAGTAAAGAAGGATGCTACCTATAGAGTAGCCTATAATATAGTTACCTAACAGCTATATAGCTTCTCACTAGATATTAGAGCAAAGGTTTAGCTTAATAAATATAGTATTAATAGCCTCAGGAAGCTAACCTTCTAGAAGAGGCTATAGGTACCTAATAGAGAGAATAATAATAACCCCTTAGGAGCACTCTATATAAAGATTATCTAGTAGAGCTATAGCTTAAGTATAACTACCCACCTAGGTAATAATAACACGCTTAAAATAATGAGCTAATAGTTCTACTAGCTAGGTTAATCCCAAACTATATAAAAGTTTATATAGAACTATAATATATATAGAGGAATATATATCTAGAGGCAAGCAAAGCAAGGGTTCCTTAAGCCTCTACTAGTACCTAACTAGCTATACTCTAACCTCTCTATAGACTTTATTATAAACCTACTACCCATAAAGAATACTAATAGCTACTACCTATAAATAATAGTAAACTAGGCTAATAAGTTTATAGTACTTAAAGAGATAGAGACTATAAAAGTAGAGGCTTATACTAAATATTTTCTAACCTACTACTTCTACTTCTATAAGTTCCTACATAATATTATTAATAACTAGGGAACTAACTAAATAAGCTACTTCTAAGCTAGGTTCTACTACCTTATAGAAATAGCCTAGCTACTAAATATAGTATACTACCTATGAACTAATAGTAAAATAAAAAGATAAAACTAGGAGATTTAAGCTATCTTATAGGTATTCATAATATAAGCCTAGGATAACTAGGGAAAACTACTCCCCACTACCTAACTAGCCCTTAGGAATAGAGTTCATAGTATAACTAGACTCTCCCCATTCTTCCTAGAACATAGATACCACGCCAACCCCATACCAGTTATAGAAGAGAAACCTAATATACCTACTACAGAGCAAACAGCAGCTACCATCCTAATAAATAAGCTTAAGAATATAATAGGTTTTATCTAGGCTAGTATAGCAGCAGCCTAGTAATAGAGTAAGAAAAACATAAATAAGCATAAGTCTCCTATAGAGAGGTACTAAGTAGGTAATAAGGTCTAATTAGTAATAGCAAACTATAAGAGCCCCAAGCTTAATAAGAAACTCTTATAGCTATACTATAAGTATATAATTGTGGGCATACTAAGCTCACATATCATCAAACTAAATGTCCTAGGGAATATCTACCCAAAGTTCTATATTAACCTTCTCTAGAGGGCACTAGAGAACCCCCTACCTACTCAGTTAAGAGTAGATTTATAGCCACTACTAATTATCACAGATAATAGCAAATTCAAATAGCATATAGAGGAAATCTATATAGCACAATGAAAAGCCACAGAGAGAGAGCAACAGCACAAGGCACTAATTAAATAGGAAGAGTATATAGAGCCCACCTAGGAGCCAGTAGAGGCCATTAAGGAAACTAAAGCAGCTAGTAGATATAAAGATAGGTATAAGCTAATTATAGCTAATAATAGCAACCCAGCCTATACCCAGAGAGCCCCCAGTCGAGAGAGAGAATAATATCACAAGCTACGCCCAGTTAGTACCATCTAGGCGTCTGCCTAGATTCACCGCTTAGGGCCCACTCAGTAGCCACTCACAAACCTAGCATAACCTTACTAAAGCAGAAAACTCTTCCTTTTCCTCTTCAGCTTCAAATTAACAGTATTACGCCACCTCTTATCGCACAGACTCAGGTCTAGCCCTTCGCAAAGAGTATTAAGAAAGTCCTTAAGTAGTTTAGCTACTATTAGATAGGATCAGAGGTTAATTCTAGAGGTTCATAGAGATAAAGATTAAGCTTATTTACTTAGAGTAGTATATAATAATACTAACTATTACCGTATTACTAGAAGTAATTATTATTATTATTTAGAGCTTTCTTAATATATTTCTCTTGATAGTTAGTACTCTAGATATCCTATAATTATAATATTGTATATATTAAGTATAGGATAATATTACTAGAAAATAGTAGTAGGTCTCCTACTTTATAGTAATATGAAAAGAGCTTTTATTATAATTATCTAATCCTACTATAGAGGAAGAATTATTACTTCTTATTAAGAGACTTAAATTAGGAGATAGATTGTGAAGCAAGTAATGCCTAGCCATTATAAATATAGTTGGAGAGTGATTGGAGGTTATACTAATAATAGTGAACCTATTCTAAATATCTATGAAATTATTATAACTATTAGGACTTATTCTAATACTATTTCTAACTAAAGGAGAGATTATAGAATTATAATATATCTTCTGGGTAGTAATATATAAATTTAGGTATTTTATATCTATTATAACCTCCTAAAGTGAATTATATTTATTAGTATTTCCCTATTCTTCATTATCTAAGTTTAGAGTTAATAATAATATTTGGGTTTATATTAATAGATTCAATAAATTGTCAATACTATTATATACTAAATTCCATAACATATTTAAAAGAGTTAGGATTATGAGTTTCAGAGAAAGAATATCAAACAAAATTAACCATATAATATTTTAGCTTATATGTATAGCTTTTGATAGAAGACAAATAAATATATAATAGTAGTATTTAGAATATATTAAACGTAGTAGTAGTAATAATAAATTATAGCTTATAGATATTTTAAGGATAGTATTTATAGCTGAAGGTAAGTTATAAACATCTGTTATTATAGCTATATCTAATATAGTAATATCTTGAATAAGGAATATAATAGTTTACTTAATATTGAAGCTAACGTTTAAAGAAGAGAATAATAGAGTAAATAATAGTAGTATAATTATAATAGCTAACTTAAAAAGGCTAAACAAACATAATAGAGATAAGATATAATAGTTATTAATAAAGCTAATATATTAGGTCTAGTTATATTATATAATGTTAAGTAGAGACTTTAGATACTTAGGAGTTTTTAAACCTCCTCTTTAGTAGCTTATGAGTTATTATATTTATAATAGCCGGGTCTTTGATGTTTTCTTGTTCATTAATATAGCGTTCTAGGTAACATTGTTTAGATTACTTGTATTATACTTATCAAATAGTATAAAGTAACTACTAAGCGTATTAAAGAGAGAGAAGCTGAAGAGGTCTAGGAATAGGTCTAATATATTCCTTCTTAAGGAATTAAAAGATTATAAGAGAATTCCTACTTCTTAACGTTCTTTAATAGTTCTAAGACGGAAAGTAAATTAAGGATAATACTTCAAACTTTATATTATAATATAAAGGTAGTTTATAACTAGACTTTTTATATGTAAGAGAAGCAATCATATCTCTTGATAAATATAAGTATTATAGGCTACGACCAGTTAGAACCATCTGGCTTCTACCTAGATTTACCGCCCTTAGAGCCTATCTAGTAGCTACCTAGTAGCTACCTATAAACCTAGCGTAACTACTACTAAAGTAGAAAGCTCTTTCTTTTTCTCCTTAGCTTTAAATAAATAGTATTATACTACCTCTTATTATATAGACTTAGGTTAAACCCTTTATATATTTAAAGCTTATTACTATAATAATAAGAGATAAATTATGTAGTAAACTAGTAATAGTATTATAGTATCTCTAGTGATAGGTATATAAGTTATAGAGAATTAACTAGTAAGTCGCTATACCTCTTTAAATAACTAGTATTAGTAAACTACTAGTAATATTTAGTATAGTAACCTAAAACCTATTATTCTTATCCCTAAAATTCTTAGGTAAGTAAAGAGAATATACCTTATAGGTATAGTAAATAGAATAAAATATTATAATTAATTAGGTCTTCTACTCTATAGATATAGAGGTATAGTACCTTATTAACTTATATTTAAATACTAACCTCTAGCTAGTAGTCTCTACCTTTAATATAACCAGTAGTAAGAGAGGAAAACATAACTCCAAGAACTTTATAGCTTACCTTAATTAAACCTAAAAGAACTATTATCTATAGCCTTAAGTAGTAGCTTAATTATAAACCCTCTAATAAAGAAAAACAGAGTCCCTCTTAGCCTTCTTACTAAGGTTTGGATAAACCCTAATAAATATAAATATAAATAGTAATAGCTAGTGAGAAGAGCAAGAGCCCGGTGGGGACTACAACGATAGCAAACAACACAACGCTACCCACGAAAGGATGGGAATAACAAAAGTAGGCGCAAAAGATGCGCATAGCGATTCGCAGATCTAATCAGAAAGAATGGGAAGAATTAGGCTTGAAATGAAAGAGATATTATAGGAAATTATATATAGGATTATTAAGGTGTAAGCCTCTTGAGGCTAAAAAGGCTATGGAAGAAAAAGCATTATGAAGAAAAAAGCCGTCCTCTCCCTCTTCCCCTCTCCGCATCGCAGTCTTCTGCTTTTAGACCCTATTAATAGTGGGCCTATGACTCCGCTAACTGAGCAGCCAAGCCATCCTATCCCATCCCAATCGTCCCCTTGAGACTCGCTAAAGGACCCCTAAAGGGAGTCTCAACAACCAATCAAAAATAAAGGAAATAAAAGAAATACTACTATATAGAGCCCTATTAGCAGACTTATTTTACTATCTCCTTTGTAGTAGGCGGTCTTACTATAAAACGGGGCTATTATTAGCTTTCGTTTTCTACTTTAGTTTATATCTTAATAACTATCTCTCCTTATCTAGCTCCTCCTTATATACCTTATCCTATTCTAAGCCCTAATATAACTAAAACTATCCTCCCTATTAAGGCGGGTGCAAAAAGTAATAGTAATACGCCCCCTTAGGCGTAATCTATTTGATCTAATCCCACTAATTCACTTATTATTATATATAGTCCTCACAATCGCAATCATACTTATCTAAAGCTTTAAGTTAATTAAGATAGCTTGATAGATTTACTAATAAGGTCCTAGAAGGCCTTATAGGTCTTAGGATAGGGTTGGGGCTCTATAAATTTTAATCTTCAATTTAGCATCCAAGACAGTCAAGCTCTCCATTAAACATTTCAGACAACAGCAGATTTAGCAACTACAGTAATATAGATATAGGCCCCATTACAAGCGCAGACGAGAGCGGACTATAATAACCAGAAGGAGGGTCCTAAGTTAGAGAAAAGATAATATTACTATTACTACTAATAGGAAGATAACTATCTATAGGAATAGACATAATATAAAGTTAGGAGAAGAATAGTAATTTTTTAAAGTCTTCCTAGGAGATATTAATATCTCTTAGTACTAACCCACTTTTAATACATATATTGCAAATTTCCAGAGTAATAGCAGGAATATATAAATTAAATAATAGGATATTAGACTCTAAGAAAGCAATAAGATCCCTCTAGAGTATTTAACTATACTAAGGCAATAGGAAACCTTCTCAGATAAACGCCTAAGCCTACTTAATATAATAAAGCCTATATGTAAAGCTATCTCATTATTATATAGAGTTAATAATATACTAGGTTATTAATAGGATTTATAGTAACTAATTAGGGGCTCCTGATACCTTATACTACTCTTTAAGGTTATTTATAGTATCTATAAACCTCTAGTTACTTTACAAGTCCTATACTAAATCCTAATAGTAGCTATAGCCTAGTACGTAGTCTACTATAATTAATACCTAATACATATTATTATAATTCAGGAACAAAATAACTACAATTATATTATAGATTTTATTCTCTAGGTTTAGATCTATAGTTTCTACCAAAGTTTTATTAGGGGTTTCACCTAGCACCTAAGGTATACTATGAGGAGGGGTATAATACTTATAAGGGAAGCCTCTAATTGCTATTCGTAGCAACCCTATAAGATTACAACTATCTATATTTTATTCTAAGATTAACGTCCCTTGCGTATTATAAATATTGAATAAATAGTTAGTATAATTAGTTATAGTAATCTATAACCCTTTAATATATTATACTACTAAATAATTTACAAACTCTTAATTACCTCTAATATACTAGGGCACTATAGGAATAGGGTTATCTTTATTTAATATAGAGTTAAGCCTAGATCTAACATACTTAAAGTTAACTATATTATTATAGTAGTTATAATAAACTTAATTATAAGAGAAGGGCATAAAGTAAGGTAATATTAATAGTTTTACAAACCTAAGTATACTAATATATTATATTAAGTCGATTAGTTACTATTATTTATTTATGCTCAAAAATTACTTAACTACATCTCTCATCCCAGCGTTCTAAATAGTATCAAACTCTATTAACAGCCTCATCTCTTTAGTTTCTATAGCATCATCTAGTTATTAGGTCTATAAATCTCCTTCGCTAGGGCTAGGAGAGTCGACATCCATATCATTAGGCATAGGGGGAGCTTTATCTTCAAAGTGATAATTATACTTTTTCTCCCACTTCAATTATATTTCTAAGCCCTTTTCTTTAAGAATACTATCCTTAAGTTTATGAGCTATATCTAAGTTAAGCCTATCTATTTTAATTAATATCTAGTATCTAGAGGTTAGCTTTCTATCAATAAAAGTTATTAATGATTAGTTAACTCAATTAATCTTTCTCACTATTAGTAGTCCTTTTATTAGTACTAAAATCCCAGTCTATAAGAATATCCTAACCTAGTTAATAAGATATAAGCCTAATATCTATAATAGAGGGTCTATATATATAGTTATTATAAAGCATAGTTATCACATAAAGACTTCCGAAATATTAGCTCCTTAGCCTTATAAAAGGCTTATTATAATAAAGACTATTAACTACAACTTATCCTCTACTCCTCCCCTTAACCACTAATTTTTATAAAACTAGCTCCTTCTATCTTATAAGTTTATTAGTAGACCTAAAAAGATTACTACCCTCCTGATAGTAATAGCTAGAAAAATAAAACGAATATCTACTATTTCCAACTTTAGTTCTACCTCCACGCTATCTCAAAAGGCTCTATCATTAAAATCCTCCTCTATACCTCCAATCACATAATAGCAAAATAGCTAACTATATTCAACTTATCTAATAGTATAGCAAATAACTACAGTAATATCATTAGGCTACATTAGGGCATCATCCTCTAAAGCACTAATAGCATTAAATATTCCAGCTTTAATATACTATATTTAGGAAGGAAGCACCTACTCACATAGTACTTTTAAAGTACTAGACTAATACTTAACAAGCGTGCATCTTATCATAAGGTCAGAAGGATACATCTAGCTAATAATTAACTCTTTAGGAGGCAGAGATACGCCACAATAAATTATTAGTAGCTAATGTCTCATAGTTCCGCCCGGTCCAACACCCAGGACATCTCTAATTATGTCTACTTAAGTCCAAAATCAGCTTCCATTAGGTATAATAGGCGCAGGATAGGTTAACTATCCTATATCAAGCAAAAGAAGGTTCAAGGTCTGAAGCTACTAAACGCTAGTATCCAGTCTCTTATTATTATAAAAATAACCTTCCCTATTATAAAATACTATATCTAAACTATAGGAGAGGTAGGAATAACTAGTTCGCAAACCTAATATACTAAGGTATAATTAAATTAATTAAAAGAAGGGGTTTAAAAGACTATAGTTAAAAGTTAAGTATTTTTGGCAAGGGGAGGGGGGGGGGGGGCTTATAATATATTATAATATAGTATAGTAAATATAATAGAAGGAAAAGGATAGAGAGGGCTAGAGGGGTCAAAGATATAGTTTTATATCTATTAATAGGCTAAATACCTAATATAATTAAGTTAATAAGGTTTAAATAGAAAGAATAATTAACTCCTCCTCCCTTGCCTCTATTTAATAGAAATAAAGTAATAATAGAATAAAAAAGCCTATTAGTGAATTAGTATAGCCTCTACGCAGTAAGAATAAATCACAAGGTATTACTCAGTAGGTACTACTATAGTAATAAATAGTTATAAAACTAGATAAAGAACCTCCTCTTCTTCCCAAATATCTTATCTCCTCCTATATTTACTACCTCTTATCTTCTTTAACTTCAACTAAATATCTTCATAATACCCTACTTAGGTCTGTGAATCACCTCTTCCATTATATCTAACTATAACTTCCTCATCTCTAGCATTAGAAACACTAATCAGCCTCGCCCTCATTATCTCCTAGCAAAAACCACGCTCTAGGTTCTCAGCTCTAACATCCCCATAACTCAGATAAAGCAAAACAATATACCCCTTTTTATCCAGTATACTAATAATTAGCTTTAGGTGATTTCTCTCCTTCCTTCTCTCTTGCTTATTAACTAATAGTTTTAGCTTTTTAAGTAATTATAAGCCTCACTTAGCTTCAGCTTAACCTTCCTAGTAATAATTACTCTAAGATGGCTTTTATATCATAAGTCTTCTCTAATAAATCTACTAATAATATAAGATTAGCTTTCTAAAAGCCTTGTCTCAACAAGCAGGATTTTAAGTAAATATTTAAGGCTACTAAGGGTACTAGAAGCTTTTATTATGAAGTTTTTATCCACATATCTACTACCTTTATCTCTAGTTCCTAGCAGGCAAAAGTCTTTTAATAAGTAGTAGCTACCTATAGCTTATTTATCTAGTCTTAGGGTAGTTATAACAGCATACCTTATATTTACTATAAAGAGCAAGCCTATACTACTAGGAATCCCACAACTAGTAGTTATATCTATAAACTATACTTTAAGTATATTTCTATACCTAGTACTCCTTATACTAACTATTTCTTCTATAAGACACAAGAGAGTTATTTATTTCATAATCTAAGCATTTATATAGGTATAGGGTTATTTATAATAAGAAGAGGAGAAAGAGTAGTAAATTCAATAATATAGCAGCAACCCCACAGTCTTAAATCCCAGCTAATACTACTATTACTTCTATTAGTTTCACACGGGTGGGTAGCAGTCCGCGCGCTTAGCCCTAATACGTATTGTTCGTATTAAAGCTATTCTGTAGTGCGAGTGTGTGTGTGTATAAGATACAAATGGCTACGTGGGCAGTAGTGTTGTGCCATATTGGGCCTGCAAATACAGTCACGTGACGTACGCACATACGTACGATATTACATCTCGCAGAGTGCCCATCCTGCCACTCCATAGGTTACGGGGTTATTGCAATACTAGTAGTCTTTTCTTTTGAGGCCAGGCGCGCCATAACCTATACAAAACGATATAAATAAAGTTATTTGCAGATCCCAAAATGATATAAATTAAATCCTTCACAAGGCCTTCCTCTATACCTTCATTACTACCCTTAATAGCCCTCATAAGCCTCTACCCATACCTCCATTACTACCTTTAATAGCGTGGCCATTATCTTTTGTAGTAGGAGGGATATTATCGCCCTTATAGCCCTTCTCTTATCTTATTACCTATCTTTCTACTTAAATCATCGCTATATTATCGTTAATAAATCGCTTAAGAGATAGATTTAAGCTTCCTTTAGTGAAGGCATCAGCTAAGTTATCGTCTCTATTAATCCACCTTACCTCATATATCTCTCATCGCTCATATAACCAACGAAGTACTATTATATTAATTATAAGGCGCTTCTCCTTTATAGTACCAAGCTTCATAAGGCACTCATATAGTAAATATAAGTTAGTATAAACAACAGTAGAGATGATAAGCTCCTTTAAGTATATAGTAATCTTTTATAGCATGGTGGCGATAGCATAGGCCATATCTATACTAGCCACTATACTATAGACCTCAGAAGCTAGAATACTTTATATAACTCTTTTATACTTTATTAAACTAAAGGAGATAATATTACTAGTTACTATAAAGATATCATTATTATTAGCTATAACCTCATTAGCAATAACCACAATACATCCAATCTACAAACTTAGGTCAGTATTATTAGCAAAAGACCTATCTATAAATACAAAGAGTTTCACTATAGCTAGGTCAATACGCACAAAGGTTAAGCCTCAATTGAGGTTCTCTTTTTACTATTTGAGGCAATAGTTAAGGGCTTTTTTATTCTCCGCAGTAGGATCTTAATACTAGGCTGCAGCAGATAAGTTAAAACAGGCCTCAGGTTAGCAGATAGAGGCGATATAAGCCCCTCTTGCCCTTTACTAAATATATTATTATTTTTATTTATATAGGGAAGCCTTTAGGTTAATTAGCTTAATTTTGGACCCTTACCTCTTTTAGTAAAGAGTAAGACTACTATCTTTACCTAAAATAATAATACTACTATTAAATATTAGTGGGGACTTATAGTCGATTTACTACTTCGCTTTAGCAGTAAAGTTAGCCTTTTGAAGCTCTATATCTTCTCATTAGGAGAACTTTAGTATAAATAGTCCAATAGTATTATTAGTTTACATACTGATAATACTAAAATAGCTATTTGTTAGCTATCAAAGAGATTAATAAGCATAGGTCAAAAGATAATTAGTCTATCTCAAGATTCTTTCTATAGTAGTTACTATATATAGCCCACTAATAGGTACCAGCCTCTACAATACTATATAACGGTTTAATAATCCTCATAATACGGTTTTTAGGGTATTTATTACGAATCTCCTTTAGTAGGTCTGCAAAAATCAATCTATTGAGCTCTATTTGTAATTGGATATATGCTTACGTGATTTTGCGGAGCTATAGTATATAGCCCTCTTTTATAAGCAATGGGGCGATAGTAAGAAGGAGTTGCTAGCTAGCCCGCTATATTGTGGGGGATTAGGTAAGTATAGAGGCTTTTTGATTATTATTATAGCCCTGAATAGTAAGTCTCAACTTCTTATAGAGCTAATTAGTACTCTTATCTTTTACCTTATAGACTATATATAACTTAAAGATATAATACTAACTATAGGTCTTGGCGTTATATGGGATGATTTTAAAAATACTACGCTTCTAGAGCATAGTTATCTCTATAGTTAATGAGGCTAAAAAAGGGTCTCTAGGTGCTCTAATAATTCCATCTCTATATAGTTATATAGCGAGGTTATAATCTATATGCTCCTTTGTAGTTAAAAACGTTATAATATTACTAATTCTATTAGTAAGTACTTAGGCGGTAGTAGTTATAAAAGTAGCTATTATAGGCCTCTATTCTGCTCTTTTTTCTACTACTTATGCACTTCTATATATAAGGCCTGCTAGCAATGTTTCTTAGACTTATTCTTCCTTGCGGGGGCGGCCTCAGCGGCGTGGGATAGGCCTATGAGTCCCTCTAGTAGTAGCGTATTAGGACCTTTATTATTATTTAGTTCTATTATCTATTTAGTATTTGGGTTTAGTAGAGGCGGTGTAGCCTTATTAGCTTAGTGATACGGGCGGATGACTATTAATTAGAACGTCTGGGGCCCGCGGGGCAGGTTGAGAGTATAAGTCTCGCTATTAATAGCGATGAGTTAGTATGGCCCTTACTAGCCCTTCTTTTTATAGTAGACCTAGATGAGGGATAGTAGTAGTAGCTAAAGGATTAGCGCTATATCCGGGCTATTGTAGGCAGCGAGGGCGTTAGTGACCTATTGGGAGGCCTAGTACTTCTAGAGGTTCTCTATTGCCCTCTATATAGTAGCAGCCCTTCGCTAGAGGTCTGGAGATAGGGGCGAATTATTATTAAGTTGGGGGTAGGTGCTAAGAACGAGTAGTGTAGATACTAGGCTATTACGCTCTATAGTGTTATTGATGGCCTTAATAGCTATTTAAAGGATAATCTTATAGTCTATATTAGGTAAGTCTTTATAGATAATTATATATACTCTCTATTATATTATGTAATATTGCTTAATTTTACTAATAGAGTTATAGGCCTCAACTAGTACTTTAGTAGTAGTTATTAAAAGCGCCTAAAGGGCACTTTACTACTCTAATAATGCGAAGTTAGTATTAGTATTAGTAATAGTAATATCTGGCGGCCTGAGGTAGGTATAGATCTAGTATTATTTAAAGGCATTAAGTATTATAGTTGCGGATAAATTCTTTAGGAATTCAGCCGCATTAAATACAGTTATAGCGTTAATAATATGGAGTACTAGGCGCCCTTTGAGGTAGGTAATATTAATAACTATAGCATAATTAAAGTTATAGTCGTCTCTAATTATGAATTTGAATTAATTTAGCGCCCCTATATTAAGTTAGTAGTATTTATAAAACTTTATGAGATATTGAAGTAGGCGTAGTTTAACTTAGTAACTAGCTTGCTAAAGGACTTTATGAAGTTAGTAGACTAATAGGTAGCTAAAACGTTAATAGAGCCTTTGTAATTCAGTCTCTATGAGGTTATTATAGGCTAAAACCTTCTCTATCTCTAATAATAGCTATAGGTGACCCTATTTATATATAATAGGTATGATAAGGTTACCCTATTGCATGTAGTTTTAAGGGTTATTAGAATATATACCTAATTTGTCTATATCTACTAGATAGAGCAAGAAGGGGGTATTTGTAGATATTATATAGAAGATTATATGTCTAAATAGTATAGGGATGGTTATTTTCCCTATTAAGCTAATAGCTCCTCCTAGCCTAAACCTTATGCTTGCTCCTTTTGCTATTATAGGGTTGATTGTAATATTGGGTATAATTCTCTTAAGTGCCTTAAATTGGCTCTTATTTGCTGTTAAAAATCCTATTGCTCCTATATTAGGGATAATGCCTTAGAAGGTCTCTAAAGAGTATCTTCCTTTAAGTATAAATAATTCAATGGGTATAGGCTTGGCTAATTCTTTGAATAGATCTAAATACATAATAGCGTAGTAGGCTGCTTAATTAAGTAATAGCCTCAAGATAGTCTTTTTATCTATAGTAGGGACTAAGTTAGTGCTCTAGCTACTATTTAGGTCTGCGAATTAGGTGAAGAATATGTTATGCTACTCCTCTTTAGTGTTGCTATTATTGTAATAGTCTCTGCCCTCACTAAGTAATTAGAAATATATTTTAATCTCCTTATCCTTATTATTATTTGCTGCTATATTATTAGTTTCTTCTTCTATAGCCCCCTTATAGTAGGTTAGGAACTGCCAGTAGGCTTCTTTTAACTTATTGTGAGCTTATGGGTTATTTTACTATTATGAGTATACCTCCTCCTTCTCCTTCTATATATAGTTAGTTAAATAGTATCTAGGTCCTTTATAAATGTAGTATTTTATATCCTATTACTATTATTCTAGGCTGTTTTTATTGTCTCTCTGTGGCTTAGGCCTTCTGAATCTACTATTTAAACCCTTACTATTATAATTATAGTCTATTTAGTATTATTGAGCGTAATATTAGCCTTATAATATTTAACTATTTATGAATATTATTTTATTGCTAATAGCGACCTTAAGTTACTTATAGAGGCTTTTAAAGGTTTTTAATAGGTATATAGTAGCCTATTCATACTTCTTAATCCCTTTGTAGCCTTAAAAGGGTTAATTGCGTAGTATCTTATTGCTTTAGTAGGCTTTACTAAGCGGTAGCTAAGTTAATATGAGGGTATTAATTAGGGTATCTAAGGCCTCTAATTTGGACCTTGAGGGATAGTCTATTATAATTGAGATGAGGGTTATATTATTCTATATTATTAGATAGGCTTAGGTAAACTCTTTAGTCTCAAAATCCCTTAAGCGTATTAATGATTTAGGTACTATTTAGATGAGGCTATAGGTAGTAAAGGCTCTTATAGTAGTATTTTAGCGCCCGTCCCTTGAGTATTATTAGGAAGGCTACTAGGGTTTAGTTCTTTATAATACCTATTCTTTTATATATATCTTAAGAAATCTATAGTTTTAGCTTAAGAATATCTGTACCTTTGCTGCTATACTTTATCTTATTAGTGTATATCTTCGCTAGGTCTGCGATTTAGTGCGATAATAGGTTGCTATTTTCTTTTGGCTTTTGGTTGTCCTCTTGCAGCCCTTCTACAACCTCTCGCAGTCCCTCTACAACGGGCTGACTAATTATTAGGGCTGGGCTAGTAGCTATAGCTGATCCTCTTATTAGTATCGTGACATTATTATTCTAGAAGTTAGTGATATCCCTACTAAACTCTTCTCTATCCCACTTTTTTATAAACGTAGTACTCCTCTTAATCTGCTTATTTACTTCCCTAGCAGTCTAGAAGTAGAAGTTATCTATAGTTGCAACATCATATACACAGCTTGCAATACTCGATCCATCCTAGACAACATAAATACTATTATCTATTAGATACTAATGAATCTTCCTTATGGTTACTAGGCTCGCTTTCTAAAAAACCTTAATAGATAGGCCTGCGAAGACTACTATAACCTCTATCTATAGGTTTTTACTAAAGGGTTTATTATACTTATAGGTCTCAATATAGTATAGGATCTTAGTAGTTACTTACTTTATTATAGTATTTTTATTAAATCCAATATCTTAGCCCCAGTCCTCCTTATCTACTAGGGCCTTACTCTTTACTAGTATTAGTAGTTCTATAATAAGCTTAATTAGCTATTAGCCTAGTAGTATATTGCGATGCGGCACCACAGTTCTAGCAGCCCTGCGTGGCTCCGCCGCAGCCCTGCGTGGCTGTGGTAGCGTGCAGCGTGGCTACACGCTTATATAAGCCACTCTGCTGCCTATTTCACTGCGCCTCGCGCGCAACTATCTCTGAATAGGACAGTTGCCTTCTACAACTCGCCCTTACCCCTACCTGCAGGCTCGTGACAGTTATGAGCCTAGCTCCTCTACTTATAAATACCCCTTTTAACCTCTCTAAGCCCAGGGAAGGGTGAGCAGCTTTCTCCCAGACCTTTTAACCTCTCTTAATAAGCTCTCCATATCTCCATACCTTCATTCAATAACCTTTCTAAACCTCCCGCTATTTTATAAAACCCCATAATACTCTCGCTATATCTACCTTCTCTATAGAGGCGAAGCTCTAAAGCCTAGCTAACTAGCCTCACTAGTATGTGAACCTGCATACCTCTACGCAGTCTGAAGGCATCTAGAAGTTTATTAATCCTAATAGACTAGACTCTAGTAAGCCCTTAGACGCTCTTAAGCTTACTCCAACTATTCAGGAGTTTATTACTAAGCGCGAGGCATACCTTCAGGCTTAATACTAAGTAGACCTCGCTAAATATAAAGCATCTAGTAAGGCTTCTACTACCTCTACTACTAAAGGAGGCTCTTAGATAATTCTAACTATAGAGAGTAATAATAATATTAAGCTCTCTCCCTCTTAATAACTTTAGGAGAGCTCTTAAAAGGCCCCCCTTATTACTACTCTAGGAGGTAGAGTGCTTATAAGGCTAACTCTACTAGGCCCTATAATATAGGCTAATATCTAAGAGGAGTAGAGCGACGCTCTTAAATTCTACTCTACTAATAGTATAATCCTCACCTCATAGGTTATATTATACTAAGCCCTTTAGGGGGTTATTTTCTAAATAGTTAACTTAACTTACTTTGAGAGCGTGGGGATTAAGCTAAATACCTTAGATAAGTTTTAGCTAAACCTTTAGAACCTTATTTATTATCTTAAGTAGTACTTAGGCTGCTCTAATAAGGGTATTAAGGAATAGGTATACTATAATTATAAGGAGATTCTAAAGCGTGCTAAGTATATAATAGGGCTATTTAAGTAGTTTAAGGAGTAGTACTATTTCTATAGTCTTACTGAGAGTTAGTAAATCCCTAAGGCATAGGGGAGTTATAGTAAGCGCTTATTTCTTAAAGCTATTTATTATTATATTACTCCTACTTAGGCTTAATGTTAGTTAGACCTTATTATATAAGTAGATAAGATTAGTATACTAAGTCTTATACTTAAGTAGCTTAGTATTATTCTCTCTATTAAGATCTATAGCAAACTAGCTAATACCCTAAGCTATAGCAGGAGCTATAGTAAGGCTCTAGGTATATATATAACTCTTATAGGCTACTCTAATAATTAGGACCTACTTAAGTCTGCTCCTATTATTACTTCCTCCTTCTTTATAGGCTTACTAAGTAAGATACCCGCCTATTCTTATAGGTGCTACTACTATTAGTCTCTATACTATTGCTTATATATCTAGTAAGCCTTTATAAATACTCTAATAGAATAGGCTAAGAACTATAAAATAGCTAAGGATAAGGCTTAGTATATATAGGAGATAGCGATATCTCCTTAGTAGGCCTACCTCCACACTAGTCTCTAGAAGGCGGGGTGGATTATAAAGGAGTCTTAAAGGACTAGATAGCTCCCCTCTA